>JASFDD010000070.1:0-82514 GCA_036937055.1 Nidula microcarpa | reverse complement strand
ATGATCCCAGCGTCGATAACTTGCATGGCCGCTATTCCGCGGTGGGAAATGGTGAGATTGATGGACTTGTTCTGGGAAGCAGCCTTGGACTCCGGAAGGCGGGGATCTTGGAAATTTTTCTCTTAAGTCAAGCGAACGAGAAAGATATACTAATTGAATACTTACCGACACGGCTCTCGTAAACGTCCACATACCAGCCCTGCTTTGCTAGAGACAAGGCAGCGAGACATCCAACGGGACCTGCACCGACAACGACGGCTTTGCGGGGCTTGACATCTGTGAAGGACGACATTGGTCAGAGGATAGATGTCGTTAAGCTTAGATGATTTATGATTGAGGAAATGAGGTGTCGAATCGATGCTGGTAAGATCGAATGGGTGGATGATGAGAGTATGAGAGCGAAATAACTTTCTTTAAATACGTCTTCACTAACTTCTGGACTCCCGTTGCTACATCGCATTTCTGCCAGAATCCATCTGACCATGTTGTTCGCCGACAGAACACCGAAGTGGCTACTCTCCAAAGCAGCAGATGCCCGAGCTTTCATTGCTAGGTCTTCATCCGTCCCTGTTCAATTCGGCGCTCGAGAACAGGCTTTACCCTGGTTTACTTTTTAGCGAGGATTATGTGGCCGATCACCGACGCTTGGCTAGAGCGCATCGTTGACTTCCAAGCAAATGCTCTTACCCCATGGAGACAAGTTCATCTTCGTTAAAGTAATATCTGGTGCTTATCAGATTGACTTGAGGATGCCCCACTTCCTATATAACAGGCTTGAATAATATTGTCATAGGGCCTGAAAATAGAACATACCAGATCTAGAGCACAGATTTTGGGAAGCTGAAAGCGTAATGTTAATCCTCGAATTTATGCAGCAGTGCTCGCAGAAATGCGATCAAGCAGAGGCCCTATGTATAGCTCGTATGAGATATAAACAGGAACAGGTAACTCTGGGTACATCTCGAATGCGGTTTAGTTGACAGAACATGTCGCTTGATAATGGCAGGAGGGCACGACGGCTATCAGCCTACATATCACTTGGTCAAGATGTGATGTGGAGGGGGGGGGGAGGGTAGCGTCAGAAGAAGCTGAACAGTATTAGAAAAATACCCCAGAATATAGTAGTAAGAGTGGGCTGGAAACATCTATGTTCCGACAGAACCTGTCTGAGACTACAGTGATGTCCAGGTGCAGTAAAACGCCGGGCCAGATGGTGGAAGTGTCTGGATGTTAGGAATGATGATGTATCATGGACACCGAAGTGGATGCCGGACATAGCGCACTTTCGATGGAGCTCAAACCCTGACTAAACATGAATTACCAAGTACAAGCCTCTCAAGAAATAAATTTCCCATGAGATGGTCTAGAGCGAGACACGCAAACCTCGTCAATACTGCCAGAGCTCGAATCCTCCAGTAGAGTTGAGATGGGTCACCTTTCTGTAGAGTTATTCTCCCAGATACTACCCATAACTGAAGAGCTGTGTGCGGATCCAGTAAGATTCAAGCGAGACCTGTTGAACTACCGGTGTGGAGTATCATCGTGGGTGACGAAGGAGATGACTTCAGATTGGACCGGAGTTCGAACTTGGCCCGTGCGCCAAGCGGCTTGTTTGCACATATGTTGCAAGAGCCTCCTCTATCGAGGAGCGACGTGCCGGTATAGACCAGAAACGAAAACGAAAGTACCAGACACATTATTATCTGGGAGATATGATAGCAATAAGGCATAGCTTTCATTTTTGACCCCCGAGCCTGCTGTAGCGATCTCCGGTCCTCGGATGCCATATGTCCGATGTTTGGTGATGCTCACATAGTCATCTCATGTTCACGCCTACTCCGTGACGGTGTATGGCTCTATGAGATTCCCTTTGATGTGCTGCTTTGGCATGCTGAGCTCAGGCTGATTGAATTTAATTAGCTCATATTTTCATGTTTTATCTAATCATTTAAATCCATTAATATACAATAAACCTTTTGTACTGGATACTTCCTGGCAGTATCCTGGCCCTTCAACTTCAGTTGACTCATGTCAGGAAACAACATTCCTCATCTAATCTCTCTGTCTAGCAAGAGTTGCCTTAGACTTTTCAGCAAAAATCTGCTCATATTCTTTGCTGTTTGATAGTGTTGCTGGTAATTACAGTCATGATTCATCTAGCAACATGCTCTCTCCTCCCCCAGTTTATTCTGCCTGACTCTGATTGATGTTGAGAATTCCTCACAGTATAAGTGCTTTGTTATGATAGTGCTGCATTCTCTGATAGTACACTTTAGAATCTTGATGTTTGAATCAAGAAGATGTCCCAGATGCCTTGTTGGAACAGTCATATACTCATGCTCTTTACACTTCACTATGGCTTTGGGCAAGTTTTATTACTGGACTTGTTTTTTCTTGTGTCTCATTCCCAGTCAAAACATTTTGCTCTTTGAATAAGCATGTTTTATAGCATAATTTACTGGGTTCTGGATTATTCTTTCTCTTATGATCTGTATGTCTTATCCTACATATCTTATGGCTCAAAGCTGATATTTACTATTTATTAGGTCAACATATTTATCTGGTTGACATTTCATGGTTCATCAATCTCTCACATGTCTGCTGTCACTGGTCCCATGTATCTCACATATGTGTGGATCTTTTGGTTGACTAAATAGGTATAATGCTACATAGAGTTTCCCTGTAGTTGAATCTCTTTTTGGAAATCATGGGGATTTGCCTCCTTGAGCCTTTCTATGCTGATGGACTGTGTCACAACAGTTAATTCATGGCAGTGCAAAGGCCAAGTTCAAAAGGGTACAATGACTTCATGGATGCTTGGATTGAGGCAAAAGTCTATTCTTTATGGTACATATAAATTAGACACATAGAGAGGAAAGTGATTAAAATGCAGCTTTCTCACCTGAGACCACATTGAGAGAACTTCAGGCCTATATCCAAATCACTGCACAAGAATTGAAACAGCATTATTAACTTTTGGTGGCAGGATAATTGTTTGTAACCCTAGACCACTCTTTATTACCTTCCGAGATATTACTTCAGTGTGGCTCACTTGTGTTTACTCATTTGTTCATTCCTGAAGGCAATCAACATATATGGTTCATAGAGTGTCTTGGAGGCATTTACTATATTCAAATTTTGTCTATTAGATGTGAGTGTACTATGAGTTAATTTTATAATTTGCTCCAGACATCAGGGACCTAAGTTTGAATTTAATTTAAAAACATAGTGCAAAAAGTAGATATTGATGCTGAGCTGAAATCAAGCATCTGAAGAGCTGGGTTTTCTGGGAAATTGCAACAGAAGCACTTTGTATTGTAAGGAAGTTGAAAATCATCCTCAAACTAACATCAGGCTCAGAAGAGTACAATACAAACAGAAACTTTGAGAGTCTGGGAATAGATTAAGGGGTTATGCTCTTGGCTTCAAAGCATCAAAATAAAGAAACAGTCACTGGTGAAATTGACTTCACAAGTCAATAAGGTGACCAAAACTTCAAATCCAATTCCCCCTTCATCTTGTAAGATGTCTAATTTTTAATTCTTGAATTTTCTGTGTATTAATCATTTACTATTTGCAGATGTACTTCTCAAGGATTTACCTCCTGTCCCACCATCTGAATCTGATGTTGATCTTTTGGACATTGGCTATGAAGCAGCCATGCATTTTGGTGATGGAAACCATATTTGCACAGATCATTGAACACTATTGTCCAGATTCTCCTCAAAAGATCAACAAATATGCAATGTATCCTGGGAATGGTGATGTTGATTTTTTGAAGTCTGACCTATTCCCTGACACCAATTAAATGTCATTCTTTCAAAAAATATAATTTCTATGGTGATTTAAATATCTTTCCACACCTACTGTACTACTTAAACTGTTTATTGAGAACTGTATTTAGTTACAAATATCTATTACCATCTATTACCACTTTATCTACCTGTCAAATCTTCAGCAGCCAAACAATTGCTGGCCTGCCTACTTACCAGCCAGATTGCTGTAATCATCAGTGATGTTATCTTACTACATTGGACTGTTGATATGGCATGTGATACTGATTAGATAGGAGCCCAACTTTTATTTTTGTTTCTGGTATATACCCAGTTCTGTTCAAAAAGCCAAGATGCTTGTGGTATGATTTCAGGAGAAGAATATTTCAACTTCAGGTTCTTACACATACCAATTGATAATCCATCTGGGAGGGGAAATACCAGTGCCATTTTTCTAGGATGTGAGTGTCAGAGATTACCATGATATGATGTTGCAGACATTTATTTCTTAATTTCTATCTTTGGTGTCCACTCTAATGCCATGAGGATGGGACCCACAATTCCTGCCACTGGTTTTGTTCAGGATAGCATTTAAACATGCTCACCATCACATTTTTCCAAGCCACTTGGAGTACATGATCCAATCTCAGATATTCCAGCCCATATGTATCTCTTCTCTTGAAAAGTGTTGAGAAGATGACTGGGGACCTTGTGTGTATTTTGTGGTTTCCATTTCCAAATGCCTTTGTGTGCATGCATTTCAATATAAGAATGGAAAAGTGGTTAACTCCTTCAAAATATCTCCATTCCTCCAGTATTTCAGCCTTGGTCAAGGCCTTTCATGGTCCTAATTTCATGCATATTTCCATGGCAATGTTGACCTACAGGTTGCTTTACTTTCTCAAACACAAGAGTGGCCTGCTCCCAGGATTCAATTTCATGGACATACATCACTGCATGCAACTTTTGTATTGTTGTACAGTTTGTGATACCACTCAAACAGCATATATAGTTTATAGCACCTCAAATGGCACCATGGCCTCTCAGTCCAAGCCTATCCTGGCACTTGACTTCACCTCAAATAATTCTCTTGGCAATATCAGTCATGGTCCTGAGTCAATTACTCCAATGAAGAAATATATAATGAAGATGTCATCCCTTGGAAGATGGGCTTCAATTTGACTGATTCTTATATCTTCTCAACTCATTTTATTTATAGCTCTTGAGGTCACCAATTCATTGCCTCTGATAGTAAGAATATTGATGTCATTAATTTTTTAAAGATGATTAGGAATGGACCATGAGCATCATCTTATGCAAGCTTAGATGTATTCCTCAATATAATTCTAGTGCAGTAATTCTAGAAATGACTTGGTTGTATGCTATAACCTTAAATCTCCATCAGAGTCAGCATATCCTACTTCAAGGGATGCATGTTGACCATCAAGGAACCTTAGGCATATCTAGCAATTGGTAGGTCTTGGGATGTTTCTTTCAATGTGAGCTGATCCATCAATCTTTCTAAACATCACAGAACTCCTCACCTTGCTAATGATAATGCATCATATCACTGCCTATGACTTGTAGACCAGCATTCCTTTGAAGCCAAATGATAAATTAATAATGCACTCATGATATACACAAAAATAGTTGAAGTAAATATTAGTATTACAGTAACAAGTATCCATATGTTTTCCTCAGTTATAATAAGTTCTTAATAAGTAATCCTTCAAGAAGTGTTCTTGCTCTTCTTGACAGTGCAATTTCATTGGACTCTAGAGTCCAAAGGATTTCAGCACATCAAATAGAGGGATTGCACATGTACACCCTGTGTGAAATGATGTTGCACTTATCACCTGGGGTGCAAAAGCTGTTGTGTACCCCACAGCATCAAATGCTGTGGAGCAGTTGGTTTTCAGGGTCCTTGAGAAACCAGGTGACAATCTCTTTGCTATTTCTTTGTGAATTTTGCAAGATTTTGTGAGACATTTGAACCCAGAGTTCAGATTGATGGTATTTACTGGGTAGTAAAATTTCATAGTGATTTGGACCCAGGAAGGGGTTGATCTACACTTTTGCTCACACCCAACAGAAATATCACACCAGGTGAAAAGCACACCACAATTTCACATGGAGTGTGCATGTGCAATCCTCTAATAATAATTTTTTTTGATTTTAATGTCAAAACTGCATTTTGAAAACATATGCTACTTATTACATCACTATTATGATGTCCTGGCCCTTTATTTTGCATGAAACATAAGAGATATATGGCTTCATTTTTTGAAGAACTACATAAAAACTTGGACAATAGGCAGTTTGCAGTGCATCACATCATGTGATATGATGTTGCGGTGATCACATGGTGTGATATTTCTGTTGTGGTGTGTCCCTGTGGGCAAGTGCTTAAATGCGCCACTGGTTAAAAGGATTTGAAAACACATAGGCAGCTTCAAACTAGGGCACTGTTTATTTGAACAATTTCTCTATACTTCTCAGATTTAAATTGATCTATATGTGAATATAATACTTGAGATGCATTGGGTGTTTTATTAGCCCTTTTCAGCATCAAATGAGGTATGTACACAGCTGTTAAATTGTAATATGCGCCGCAAAGGAAATATCGCACCGTGTGATCACCGCAACGGAAATATCACATGATGTGATGCATCGCAAACTGCCTAATATACAATGCATTTCTGAGGACTCTCGGACATAGACAGAGAAGCCTCGCGACGACCGGCGCGCATTGCCGAGTGAGTTTGCTAGGGTTAGGGGCAGCCCCCTCTGCCTCGCCTCCGCCTCTTTGGTCGGGTTGGGCGCCCGGTTTCTAGATTTGGAAATTGATGGGTTCGAGATGTAACGGGGACTGTACACTGGTTCCTCTCATCCTCCCCACTTTCCTCCACCACCGGCACCATGCCTCTCTTCCGCCCCCTCCACCTCCCCCTCCCTGTCTACGCCCTCCACCGTGCCTCTCTCCGACATGCCTCCCCATCCTACGCATGTAGATACGTCTCCACTCCTTCCACTGATCCCCTCAAGCGCACTGGGCTATACGACTTCCACCTCAAGCATGGCGCGAAGATGGTCCCATTCGCTGGTTATGAGATGCCCCTGGCTTATGGAGACGTAGGGCAAGGTGCGTTCTTCTGTTTGTACCAGGAAATTTGGGTGCTTATTGCGCGTTTGTTGATTTACGTAGTTGCGAGTCATAAACACGTACGGAGCAGCGTAGGGCTGTTCGACGTCGGACATATGGTGCAGACCAAGTACGCCTTCTGCAGAACTTTTTTCTTCATTCAAGTTCCCATAATCCTACCTACCCAGCTTCCGCGGCCCCACAGCCCTCGCCTTCCTCGAGCATCTCACCCCTTCCTCCCTCGCCTCCCTCCCTTCCTACACATCCACGCTCTCCGTCATCCTCAACGAATCCGGCGGCATCATCGACGACACCGTCGTCACCAAGCACGCCACAGACGCGTTCTACGTCGTTACCAACGCCGGGCGGCGCGAACGCGACCTCACTTGGATACGATCCCAATTGCAGAGGTGGAATCAGGAGGGACCGGGCAAGGGCATGGAAGTGGAGATGGAGGTACTGGATGGGTGGGGACTGGTGGCACTGCAGGGTCCGGAGGCGGCGGCGTACCTGCAGACGCTGACTAGTTTCGATCTGCGCACACTGACATTTGGGAAGTCGGCGTATATTCCCCTGGAAGGAGGTTTTAACCTCCATGTGGCTCGTGGGGGATACACAGGCGAGGATGGATTTGAGGTACGTCTTGATATCTCTGTCATGGAGTGTAACGATAACCTTAGTTCCGTTGTGCGTTCAGATTTCCATCCCCCCTTCGCAAACGGAAGCTGTCGCCGCCCTCCTCTCCAAGCCCCCTGTGCAGCTCACCGGTCTTGGTGCACGCGATAGTCTGCGCCTCGAGGCAGGAATGTGTCTCTACGGGAACGACCTGGATGAGGAGACGGGCCCCGTAGAAGCCGGGTTGAGCTGGGTCGTCGGTGAGCTTTCTCTGTTCCTCTTTTTTCCAGTCCTTTGGCAGTGTTGTGCGAGCGGTGGACTGATGGGATTTTGTAGGCAAAGAGAGGCGCGAAAAGTGGGATTTCATCGGCGGAGAACATGTGGCGAAGCAGTTTAAGGACGGCCCGTCAAGGAGGAGGGTGGGGATGATTGTGGATGGTGTGCCTGCGAGACGTGAGTCTATATTTCAAATCCGCGCAGGATGAAGCCAACTAACTAATCATTCGATTTCGTAGAAGGAGCCAAGATCTTCGCGCCCTCACAAGACGCTCAACTTGGTGCGTACCCCATCCCTCGCCTTCCTGTTGCCCTCTTCAATATATACTTACCAATACTGTGATCTCTAGGAACTATTACCTCCGGCATCCCCTCCCCCACTCTCGTGCAGAACATCGCCATGGGCTACGTCACCTCAGGGTCACACAAGAAGGGCACGGAGCTCGAGGTCGAGGTGCGCGGAAAGAGACGGCCCGCGCGGGTAGTGGGGATGCCGTTCGTGAAGACGAATTACTGGAGGGGCTAGGTGGTTCTTCGAGGAGAGTTTTTGGTTTGGTTTTTGAGACGGATAGGTGGGTAGAACGTGATGGAGTAAAAACCGGAGCCCGCGTACGCTCAACCGTCGTGACATGTACTTAGGAAGGAACTTCATCAATGCGTATACCCCTTCAATTTTAATTAAACTCGCTGACGAATTGTGTTTCATGCGTGTAGATAAGACCGTGGTCCGTACTGACGGTATAGCAGACCAGGTGGTGTAATGGTTACACGCCGATACTTTGTTGCAGGGTCACAATTGCTCTATATCTCTCGTTCTGAGATCCCTGTCATTCGACTCAGGGCCTGGTTCGTGCTGTCCTGCTGTTACAAAAAATTTTATCTCTCCAAGCACGGCACTTCCCAATGTATACATGCAACTGGACAGGCTTTGTAAGACCCGGTGGTGTTATGATAACACCTCGACGACATCTGGCTGAATGCAGGTCGAGTGTATAGTCGGAGTTCTCTGTTCAATCCAGGGCCGGGTCATATCGAGCAAGTGAGTGTATTACTATTTTTCTTCTTCCTTTTAGTATCCCGCGATGATAAAATTCAACGTATCTCTGGACGCATGTATGCAACGCAGTACCTGGTGGTGTATGGGTTACATCTCAATGGATAATTACAATTAAGGTTTACATAGTTCATGTCGTAGTGTGAATTTCCCATTCATTCTCGAAACACTAACGTGTATATCTGCCTCCAGGTATGCCCTATCAGACCTGGTCCATGTAAATACAATGTTTCTATTAGAATTGTGTTTCCATAATCCGTTGTTGGAGACCCTATTCGGTTCGAGGCCAGGTCTTCAGGCTTTAGCAGTCACTCTGAGATTTTTTCTCAACCATTTGTAAAATATTTTATGTATATTTGCACCCAACTTTGAGAGGCGAGTGTTTTTCATTATTTGCAGATGTCACATTTTGCGAGATGAATGAAACACATCCAGTGGCTAAAGCGGTTTGCCAACGGTGCCAAATGCGCATCACAGGCCTTGGACGTAGGACTCTCAGATTGAGCCAAAGATTTACGTAAATAAAGTCATTGCACATAGAAATAGGTCTTGAAGGGTAAAAATACACGGATCAACAAACGGCGTTGCACTATTTAGAGGAAAAGAACTAGTAATAATAACAATGCAGAGGTTGTTCAATTAGAAAAGGTAGAGTATAAAAATCAGAATTAGATCATGTATTCTAAGAGCTCGGAGCCTACACTCGACCCAAACTGTAATATTGGGGATACGCTTGACGCAATTGATACAAAGCCTGATTTGCAGCAGCTTCACGCGCAACACTTTGGCTGCTACCGCTTCCTCGTCCATATTCAAAGCGATTGACTAAAAAAAAACGGTTATCAGTATATCAATTATTGAAAAAGAGCCTGAAGAAACCATTGCACACTCACTTGTGACGATTGCAATCCAGACAGTATAATTCTGTGGCCCTTGTGCTTGGAGCTCATATTGTGGTTGATGCAAGCCGAGTCGTTGGCATTCATTATTTAGCAATTGCCTAGTTCCTGTGAGAAATGAACCAGCGTAAACGCTCCGATTGATTTTGTTTTACAGGAAGCAATAAACTCGCCATGATTAACGAGCTGGGGTTGAAAGCTGCTATGGGCAGGAAGTTGACGATGTTGCGAAGGGTAATTCCCATGATGATAGAAGTGCGGAGGGCTTCCAGACATATTTATGTAAATGTTTGGAATGGAGTCTGGAAACCTCGAAATTTTTCTCGATAAAATGTGTGGATGTTCGTGAAGAAGAATGCTCGAATAGGGCTCCGTTTTATATGTGCGATACATCTACAGGGAGTGGCATATGTGGCAAATACTACAGCATGAATGAACTAGGCTTCCTTGGAGGATGAGACGCAGTCGTCATTATTTAATTAAACTGTCTAAATCAATCGTGCATATGGATGTGCAGGTTGAATATTTGGATTGCAAATATGAAGATACCTGGACGCATGGTTATTGTCTTCACCCGTATTACCAGCTGAAAGTAAGAGCTTCCGACAATACGAAGTGAAGAGGTTGGACATCACCCCGCGAATCGCTGTTTCTGACTCGTCAAAGCTGTAGATAAAAATGTAGGAGTGACTGCAGCTCATCTTAATCGTCGATATTGACATCGATAAGGCTTGTCTCAGCAACAGAGCGAGTTAACCCGGCGGACTGCGCATTTGAACAGCATCGTGACATGCTATGACTCGGGGGTTGTATCGTACCTCTTTTTCTCCGCTTTTAGACTGTGAATCTTGTTAACTACTGAATTGCATTTACTATTCCATTAATACTACTACCTTGGCTCGAGTCATAAGCCAAGTGGCAGCATCCAATATCAGATTTGAAACGGGCAGTTCGGAATTCCGAGAATCCGAGCTACCGCAAGTGAACAACTAGAGCGATAGCTTTATTGATTTGACTTTTATATTTTAGGTCTTACAATGCACTAGCACGAATTAAACCAGATCAATGTATAGTTGTCCTGCGTGTAGGAGTGTTAGTGGAAGTAAAGTGCCAAGAGTTAGGAGTTGCCACGTGGCCTCCAGGGGGCGATGCCAAACAAGTATAAATCGGTGGGATGAGGCTGGTAAGACCAACTCCATACCTCGTGGGGACCTCCAGCATCCTCTGTGATTCTCTTTCCTATATGTCATACTATCATTGTAGTTAATTCATGGCATCGTGTGGAACCTCTATCCTTGTGCACGCACATGCCCTCCCCTTCTGTTCTTCTTTGAAACAGAAGTCGCCCTATATTTGATTCGAGACCAGGACCATATATTAAGCGGATGCTAGTGGCAAGTCAATTACACAATTTCTCATTTTCATATTCATCTTTAAACTACAGACAACCTATCTCAGTCTGCATCTAGGTATGCTATAAAACCTGGTGGTGTAGTGTGTACATCTCCACGATTGATTTGAAGTATCTAAAAAGCTGAACAAATATTATCCGAGAGTCATGGAGATGCCATTTGTATGATGATTCTATTAAAAAAACCCTTTATTTTAGCTTAGTCAGCAGAAACTGTGGATTTGTATCGTGGAAGTACTCCGTTCAGTCCAGGGTTTTGTCCGTTATAACTTATGTATTTGCTGCAGTAAATCTTGTTTTCCTCATTTATCTTCGAAAGGCAGAAAATATATCTGTACCTGGGTATGAGCTCTCAAACCTGACGGTATAATGGATACATTTCTACAATAATTGTATTTCCGGAATCGGTTGCATTGTTGGAGTATCCTGTTCGATCGAGGGCCAAAATTTTATACGTCTTTCAGGAAATTTTTCTCAACCATTTGCGAAACGTTTAAATGTATTATATCTGCATCCATGTCTGAGGGGTGAGTGGCTTTCATTATTTGCCAATCTCTCAATCTATGAGAGCAATAAAAAGTAGCCAATGCGTTATGCTAATGGTGCGCATTGGAACCCATGGATGCAGGTCTCCGGGCGTGAATAAAGATTCACATAAATAAAGCCGTCGTATAATTACATACATCAATCGTGAAAAATACATGGTTAGACGAATACTAGCGCTACAATATTTAGAGGAAAAAGCCAATATGAAGGTAATAATAAATATGTAGTTTAAATAATAAAGCTATAGTTTTAAAATTAGAAGACGACCACATGTTCTACTAGCGAGCCTACATCCGAATCATCAAGAAGCATGTGGTATTTCTGCACACGCCAGCGTTCCCGCTATCAACGAAAAAGTTGGGAATACTCTCGACGCACTTCAGCTAGAGCTTGACTTGCAGCAACTTCGCGCGCAGCACTTCGGCTGCTACCACGTCCTTGTCCATATTCAACGCCACGGACTAACAAGAAATGATTCCATCAGTATATCAATTCTTGCTTGGAACCCCAAGAAATTAGCATACACTCACTTTTGACGATTGCAAACCAGACGGTGTAGTTATTTGGACCCTCTTCTTCGTATTCATACGTTGGTTTTTGCAAGCGGAGTTGTTGACATGCATTATTCAGCGCTTGTCTATATCCTGTGGAAAAATGAAGCAGTGTAAGTGCAGCAGTAGATCTTGCTCTCGATAAAGCAATAAACTCACCATCAGCGGGCTGGTGGGGCTGAACGTTGGTATGGATAGGAGACTGAGAGTACTGTTGATGCTGCATTGGATGAGGGACTAAATTTAAATGAAGTTCAATTGGAAAATGTACATTGTATCGCAATTGAGGCATGGCATACTCACTTGCCGTTGCAGGAGGAGGTTGAAATTGGGCAACACGCTGATCCTGGTTAATGTGACGACTGTTCTGTACGGAGTTTTGGTGCAGAATGTAATTTGCAAGTGCCATCGGATTATGGGGCACGTTCGCTTTATTTAATTTCAGCATTGCATGTTTATTTTTGCATTTTATAAGAAACAGGTACACTCACGATGATTCATATAGAGACGGGGATCATTTTGAGGGCCAAAATATTGTATGCGATTATCACCGCCAGGAAACGGAGGTTGAATTTGTTGCGGAGGGTAGTGGTTCTGACCTTGAGCTTGATCCTCTGGGTTTTGTATTCTGTGATGATATTCATGGTGGTGTCTGTGCGGGCGACGGCGTGACATATCGATGAGGATCTTAGAAATAGAGTCAGGAAAACTTGATATGTCGTCGCGATAAGACGGGTCGAGGTTGATGGAGAAAAATGCTCAAGAAGTTCTTCATTTTATATGTATGAAGGGAGCCTCCATTTACAAGAGGTGGTATATGTCGCTTTCGAGGGGGCCAAATACCTACAGCACGAACAAACCAGGCTGCCTTGGCGGAAGAGACGTAGTCATCGTTGTTCAAGTGGACTATGTGGATAAATGGTGTATATGAATGTACAGGATGTCGATATCGATAATAAGTATGAATATACCTGGAAACATAGTTACTGTCGTCACTCACATTTCTGCGTGAAAGAAGTGCATGTGATAATTATGCAGTGAAGGGGTTACAGTTCGCCCAGCGAATCGCTGTTTCGGTCTCGTCAGAGCTGTGGATGAAACCGTAGGGAGGGCCCAGCTCGTGATAATCGTCCATATCAATATCAATATGGCGTATATCGATGGCAGAGTGTTAACATGGCGTGCTGGGTATTATAACAGCATCTTTCTGACATATTATGACTCCGAGGTATTAGTGCGACTCATTTGCTCCTCTGTTGCCGCACTGCCAACCTTGTCAACCAACCAGAGTTACTGAACTGCACCTCCTATTACACCAATAACGCTACATTGGCTTGAGTCACAAGTCGAGTCGCAGCATGCGATATGAGATTTGAAACGGAGAGTTCGGAATTCCGAAAATCCGAGGCACAGCAAGTGAACAACTACAGTGATAGCTCTAGTGATTTGCTTTTAGGAGGCATGTTGTGCCATGAGGCACGCAAGACTAGAGGGCGATGCCAAACAAGCATACATCGGTGCACACAGCAGGTAGGGTAAAGCTGGTAAAGCCGGAACGCCCTCCAGAGTCCACGGGCAGCATCTTGCTATGAATCAGGGGTAGTTTTATGCCTCTTTAACGTCAGCAGCACGGAACTACAGAACTGTACTTCATATTCCATCAATACCACTACCTCGACTTGAGTCATAAGTCAAGTCGTAGCATCCGATATTAGATCTGAAGCGGGGGTTTCGGAATTCCGACAATCCGAGTCACTACAATGGAACAACTAGTGCAACAGGTTTGTTGATTAGCTTTTATACGTTAGGTCTTACAGTATACTAGCACGAATTAAGCCAGACCAATGTATAGTTGCCCTGCGTGTAGAAGTGTCAATTGAATGTGAAGTGCCAAAAGTCAAGTAGTTCTAGAAGTTGCCACGTGGCTTCCAGAGGGCGATGCCAAACAAGCATAAATCGGGACAGTAAAGGTAGTATGGCCGACTCCATGCCTCGTGGGGCACCTCCAGCATCCTCTGTGGTTCCCTTTCCCATATGTCGCGTTATCCTTGTCGTCAGGTCCTGGCTTAGTGTGGAATCGCCGTCCTCGTGCGCGCACTTGCCCTCCCCTTCTGCTCTTCCTTGAAACGGAAATCGCCCGTGCACGTCGACGCGGAACTCCCGCGTCTCCTGCGCGTACTAAGATAACGAGGTCCTACTGTAGCAAGCTCGAGGATAGTCCAGTTGGACCATCATCTATTATTTAGACCGTTCATGATAAACGAATCTTTCCCTACCCTAGCTGGCCACTGAAGCACGCGAGCCTACGGTGTTTCGGTGTCGTCAACCCGCACAGGCCCGCGCGCTCTATGTTTCGACAGCCTCCTTCTCGACCCACGCCGTCCGTCATGGCTCCCCATCCTCTCCATCCCCGATGCAAAGCGCCAGCGCTTCAGGCTGTACGACTTCCGCACCAGGTGCGAAGATGGTCCGCATCTAAAGTGGAATTGAAGATCCTAGGTGGTTGGAGACCAGTGTGTCGCTGCAGATATTAAAGACAATGGCGTTCCTCCAGGCGCTCTCTGGATTCGATCTACGTCGTGACGATTGGGAAGTCGGTGATGCATCCTTGGAGAGTGGGTCCAACTCCAGGTTAGGTGCGGGGGTTACACAGGTGAGGACGAGCTTGAGGTACGGCCTTCTGTACTGTCATTTCTTTCATCCTTCTTTCCTTTATATTTACCTCATCCCACTCTCGTCCTCTTTTCCTTCCTCCATTCTTCTTTCCTCTCATTGCTTTCCTGTCTTGGTTCTAGCCTCCTCCCATCCAGATCGTGCACTGATACGCCTCCTTTCCCCCAGATCCTCACCCTTCTATCGCAATCGTCAACCGCCATCGGTCACTGTCTTCCTCTCCAAGCACCCAGTGAGCTCACTGGCCCCGGCGAACACAACAACCTGCGCCGTAGGTACGCACGCGTCTATGAGAACACCTTCAACGAGGAGACGGGGCCGAGCTAGATCTTCTGCGAGCTTCCTTTGTTCTTGCATGTTTCAGTGTTATTGTGGCAATGATAGACTGATGGACGTTTTATAAGCAAGGATAGACATGAGACATGGTCGTTATTGGAGGCAGGGCAGTGGCGAAGCGGGCCAAGTGGGGTCCATCGAGCAGGCGGGCTGGGATGACCTTGGACGGCGTGCGTGCGAGACGTAAGTCTACACTTCTTCACTTCTCCTCCGCTACAGTCAGGAACGAAACCATTGATCATGACGAATCACCCCTTTTCACAGAAGGAGCCAAACTCCTCGTCCCTTCCCAACGAATCTACCTCAGTACTGAAACATCCTGCATCTCATCCCCCACTCTCGGGAAGAACATCGGCATGGGCTATGTCTCCTCGGGCTCACACGAGAATGGCGATGAGCTCCAGGCCGGGGTGTACGGGAAGAGATGGCCGGTGCGACTGATGGGGATGTTATCTGTGAAGATGAAGGGGTTGAATGGGCTTATTGTGTTCTTTTCGATTGTAGATGGCTTCGTTTTGCACGGTCAAGGCGCATATATGTTGGAGGGAAAACTCACCGGTGCGTATACCCTTCGATTTTTATTACAATCACTAGCAATTGTTCTCTGCGCGCTTAGCTAAGATTATGCACTGTGTTTAGCGTATATCAGACCAAGCAATATAATGGTTACATGTCTACTTTCACTTCCTGTAACTCCATGGTCTCCGTCGGAGATCCCTGTTCGACCCAGGGCTGGTTAGTTAGTCGACCCCACCGTTCATATGACTAATTTGCTTATTTTGTTCAACCGTCAACGAAATTTCTTGACTTATATTTGTACCTAGCCAGTCCTTCTAAGACCCGGTGGTGTAGTTAAATTTGGCAAAATCTTGGTTGAATTTACCCAGACTTTACCAGGCATGTTTTCGACATTCCCTATTCAATCCAGGGCCAGGTCATTCACGTCGACCATGCGTATGAGTTGAGCTACATGAAATATTCCAGTGAATGCTCTCAGCAGAGATCTGGACACAGCTACGTACTACAGGACCTAGTGGTGTAGCGGCTACATCGCGAAGAATGATGCAAACGGATACAGTTCCTTCCTCATATAACGTTCTCTACCATTCGATTCGGGGAAAGGTCTCTGGAGCATTCGAATTCTGGTAATTTCGATCCCCCCCCACCTAATGATGAAGTGGTCATGTAAATGCCAATGAGTGATTCTACTCCAAGGTTCCCAGGTCCATCATTCCATGGCGAAGGAAACTTATACAGATGGATGCTTTTTCTCAAGTATCGGGCCGGATGATCGCTGTATGAATTGAGAGCTTTCATTCAAGCTAACCGGCACTACAAATTTATTCCGTCCGCAGCAAACGTGCTATTTCAAGTGAGATGTGCTGCGTCTGCGGATATTTCAGGTGTGCGATGTATCGTCGTCCCACTCATTTTTTTCACATCAGTAGTAGTTCCGTGAAAACGCAACTAATCCGCTATTAGGATAGGCAGCCAAGGCTTGTGAGTATGTCGTGAGCAAACCCCGTGCGCCCTTTCGCAAGTCTCGTCAGTTTTTAACCCATGTTCTTTCGCTCTTGCGATAGATGAATAACTGGTGAATTTCCGTCTCGTGGAGGCACAAGCAACACTTCTTCTAGACGTCATCGATGTATGTTTGCAATTTCCTGGACTACTCACAAAATTCTGTCCACTCTTGCAAGTCCTCGGGCTACCGTACTGTCGCTCGTCGACTTCGTCTGATCAACAGTGGAAAGAACGCCGCGCATTTGATGGCATATTTAACATGCTCGCGCCTCTTGTACAGTAACATCCTTGTCCTCTCCATCGTGGCCATGTTACTATATTTATGTGGCAGTCCCTTGCATCTGATTCCTATAATAAAACATGCATCGATAACAGACCGTGGAACAAAGGGCAGTGCGCAGTGCGAGTTAACGCACCATGCTGATCGGCTTATGGTCATGACGACGATGGCCGAAGGCGGCACGGTGACCAGCACAGACTCGGAGCGTTCACCCTTGGGTGCGAAGAAGCGGCATAACGGCATAGACTGAACATATCGATATGATCGTATATCCTATCACCCGTTATGATGTATGATGCACTGGGATGCATTGCTGCGGACTCAGATCTGTGCCTGATATATACATCTTTTCGTTCCTGCAATTCATCACTTCAGATATTAATAGTCAGTGATTAATTGTGTGTAGGTCGTCAGCCTTGAACGTTATCTCAAGAGTTCGGCAAGAGCTCGGACATGTTTATTATCAGCTAGTAACTGGTTCATTCAGCAACCATCCTTTTTCTGGCCGTACTTTGATCACATTACCCTGGGCCCCATCCGATAGTGATTTGTTTTTGTTCACACTATTTTTACTGACGCCCTGCTATCTTTATACTTACTCCGCTGGCAGTCGCACCTGACTATTTTTATATAACTATTTTTACCCATGGGCTATCTTCATCCTCTCCTGCAACGCTTGACTATTTTCGTCAAGCAACCATTTTTATCCTAACATGATGTCCGCAGCTCACACGACCTCCGGATATGTCGCGTGCGCCCTTAAGGCAATGCTTATTGGGCGTTTCCCTTCGCTTTAGGCTCTTACAGCGCTATCGTTGGAGTTGACCTCACCTGTCAATGGTCAGTACCCATGCCGCCTCAAAATCTTGAAGACGTCCCTCTGTTCTCTTCCTCATTCCATCCTCGTCGCCGCCGCTACGCCCTCTCGTTTTCTCCAAGCCCTCATCTTCGTGCCCTCGCACTATTCACCTCTCTAATCGTCACCGGGTCATTGCTGGTGGGGTTATATCTCTCATACCTCTCCAACAATCTAGGCCCCTTCTCACTACATCCCTCTACGATTATTCTCCTCCCTCCCAACACCACTCAAGAAGCCTGTGACAATTCTACCGTAATATTCATCCCACTTCCTCAGCCTCCTCCACGTCCTATTGCTCATTTCTACCCTCCAAATTCGTCCTCCTTCTACCTTCTATTTACACCAGCTGTTTCAGTACCGGCAGATACATCCGTCCGCAGGATACCGGCGCATGATATTATTTCAGATGAATGTATTGAGGAATGGTTGGGGAGTGGGAGGTGGGCGGGAGATTGTTTGCGTTTGATATTGGACGAACCCAGAGTTGATTTGGTTTGGAGCTGGGTAAATGGAAGGTGGGTAATGCGTTTTCTAGCATTTCTATTTCTATTTTCTACTTTCACACCTTATTTGGTCTTCTTCCGCTTCCCGCTATCTTACTCATGCGCGTTCTCCTCCCTTTTCCACTTCTTTATATCCACTTACAGTGATCCTCTCCACCGTGCCGCCCGCGAAACGTACCGCCCATCGTTAATCAATGGCCGACCCACTGGTGCCTCATTGAGAGAGAAGGAATATAGACAGCATGACGAGTTGCGGTTTTCGTTGAGATCGGCGAAAATTGCAACAGAAAGCTGGAAGCAGACCACGTTCCACTTAGTCGCAAATAGTTATCCCATGCCATCGTTGGCTTCCGATAAGGACGAGGATAGATCCGGGAAGGAGATGGAAGTGGATTTGAATGGGAGGAGGTTGGGCCAGGTTCCACAATGGCTTGACTTTGGGAAAGTGGGGGAAGAGGCGGCGAGATTCATAATGCATCACGGCGAGTTCTCTGCTTTCTTTTTACGAAATGTGAAGCTGATGCGACATATGCATTCAATGTCGATCAGACGTCGATCTCTTTCGCCCTCTTCCATCGTCATTGAACCATGAAGTTTCAGAGGCTGAGCTCACTGCCTGGCGCAAAGCTTCTATTCCTACTTTTAATAGGTGTGTCATATATATATATCATTCCTGTAATTATTTGAAGCACTGACGTTCTTCCTATAGCTTGGCAATTGAGAGCCAGCTTGCAAATCTCCCTCCTTCCGATGTAGCAGATGCCACGTTCGTCATCTATTTATTATTATTATTATCGAATTTGTATCACTTACCCCCTTTTCTCTCGCTCATTCAGAGTCTTTATCATGGACGACAATTATTTTCTTCTCCAGATAACTCCGACCACCTTCTATTCACCTATCCACGGACCCGTTCTCCACTTACAGCCAGATCTTCTGGTGAGACCCCCAGCTAGACTTCAGCCAGGTTCGAGCGAGTGGAGAGGATTGGAAAAGGCTGCGTCTCGTGGGCATCTTATTTTTTTTTCGCAGTTTGTTTTTGACTTTGTTTCTCTTTATCAGTGCTTTCTGAACGATTCGGCTCCCGAGGCCGCCCATATCTCGTCCACAATGCTCGATCCATTCCTCTCCCCCTTCTCCATGAAGCGAGCCTGGCGTTCCCGTCCGATTTCACGGAAACAGCGACGAGCAGATTCCGAGGTCAGAATGATTCAAGGGTCGAGACCCATAGTCTCTGGCTAGCGACGCATTTCATAGTCGAAAGGCACCGGGAGGTTAGCAGTTTTTCCCTCTTCCTTTTTGGATGGAAGTAAATATGAACATTTTGTTGCTCAGGCGCTGTTGTGGAGCTGGGTAGTGGGTAAGTGGGGAGGGAAGAAGGGAATAATCACCCGAGAAGAGAAGCAGAAGATGTGGCTTGAGCTCGGTGGAGACAGCGACAAGTACAAGAGGGTGTGGTGGCCTAAGCGGGAAAGTAGGCTGAGCGCGAAGGGAGATCTCAAGAAAATGGCACTGCCGGACCCTGGCGCAACGGACTATACCTTTGGTACGCTCTCTCGTCCTTCTTCCATTCCCTCATAGCCTCTGTTGCGAGATCTGAGCTGATCTCGACCCGCCTTCTTTGCAGTCTCATCCGACGGCTACCCATATACCTACCTTCCCCTGCCAAAAGTCTTACCTAGAGTACCCGAGCGAAACGGCTGGGCCGACCTCGCTAGATCACCCACAGGCGAAAACTCACAATCAAAAGTAGTAGCCTGCACGATAAAGCGAGATGAGTGCCTTAAAGATGATACTACGGAGTCGGCGGCTGAGATGCTCAAGCGCATCATGGTTGACCAACCCCAATGCGGTGATTGTAGTGAGTTATCTGCTGTGTTCATTGTTCGTCATGTACACTTACACTTTACCTCCAGTCATCTCTGCGCTCACTGCCTCCTCCGGCTCCACTGGTTTCTCCGCTTTCCTCCCTCCGCGTTCCTCCTCTCCCTCCTTTACATCCTCTTCATCTACCACACCCATTCACCTACCGCTGACCATCTCCTCCCTACTCACCTTCCCGTACCCAACCACAAACCCTCGTCTCTTCTCCCTTCGCTTGATCCAGCGGTACTCATACGTCCTCGGATCGACTCCGAGCCGCTTCTTTGGTGTCGAGGGGGCGAGCAGCGCGGCGTCGCAGCTGAAAGCAAGTGACGTTGACAAAGAAACGGTCTTGTTATGTATCAACGACGACTTGCTTTCAACGCAGCCGAGGATAGTTGAGATGCTGGATGATGTGCTAAAGCAATGGATGTGCAGTAGATGGCCGGATAGATTATGGATCGAGAGGGCGGCGGCGGAGGGATGTGAAAATGTTGTGAAAGTGTAAGCTGTAGCATATGGTCTGATGTCCCACGCGTATCTTGAAGAGCCGATATTATACCTTACTTACTAATCGTTGAGAATTTTGTATTGACTGTAGTATTATTAACAATTACATCTTGGTCCCTTGTATACATGAATTCTGTCTTCCTGATGGTTGAGAGACGGGTAGGAAGCATATCCTACGTTGGGAAAATGTTGGAAAAGAAAGACGGACGGGAGATAGGGGTCCTCAAGCACGGGTAAGTACGTTACAGAGAGCTAAACATGTATTTCCTGTCTAGTTTTCTACCAGTGGATTAGGATCCTGTTTGTGGAATATGGGGATTATGAGGCTGAGGGTAACAGGATAGCATCAGAAAGGATGCTCAAAGAAAGAACGAGAGTCGGATACTCAACGTGATGAACGTAATATTTGATCTTATGGAGTTGTTTCTGTATGATCCTTCCCTTTCCCTTGACAATAGCCGCAATGTCTATGAGTTAGCATAGCTTGCGAATAGAAAGGAGAGCTGGACATCGAGCCGAGTCGGAACCTACAATCCATGATGTGATTTGTTAGCAAGGCTGAGTTCCTCGAATGAATAAGATGCACTTACCAACTCGCGCACATTCTCCTTACTGGAAGAAGTGATTCTATTCTACTTACTACTCTCTCTTTATCGCTTCCAGACCCTCAATATAGACAATCTTGCTCATTGTGCTGCCGTTCGTAGCGAAGCCGAACGAGCTCGAGAGCAGCTGACACCGTACTGTCGTCCTTCGGGGCGGAGAAGGGCGCCGTCTTCAATCACTGCGCGTACGTACTACATGGTCATTTTGTTGCTGGGATGATCGTGCCACGTGGGCAGCCGAGAACTTGCGACGCGCCTTCTACTAAGTAGAAGAACCTACGTTGTAAGTGACGGCGGCAGGATGGGGGAACAAGCTAGTCTTCCTTTCGATTACCCTCCAATCGGATCTTTTGTCGCAGCACAATCTACATCGGAGTGTCGGGGAAACAACCGACTCATTACAATATCTTCAGCCGCCAGTTCGGGTTTGTACCCCGTTCTCCAACACACGTTATCCCATCTCGTTCCAATCTCTCGCCTCGGCTTTCACGCTCTTCGTACCCATGACTTTTGTCGCAGTACTGGCGTTTTCGTGCCCCTCTTGAGGGCAGGAACGCGCTTGTTCTGCCCACCACCTCTCTCGCCCCTTTCATTGTCTTCCTCCTCTCTCCTCCTCTTGTCTGTTATACCTGCGCAACCGCAGGTTTTGACTTCGCTTCAACACTTACGCGACGTTGATCACTATCTCCAATATCTACACTGCATTGCTCTCCTCCCAGCAACCGGGATATGAGATGGATTTCGTGGCACTGAATTTGAAATAGAAGGGATGTTGAGGTGTCAAGATGCCCGTAAAGTGGAGATGCTATCAAGTGTGTGTTTTTATTTAGCCTTTATTCAGCGCTAACGTCTAGCGTTCTCACTCTACAGAGAACTGCGTGCAAACGCTGCGATCATAGACGCTCAAGCGCTGCGGCCCCTTTCTCTACCCTCTCCTCCGCCGTTCGAACTGCTCAGCACAGCTCGTCGCAATGCTTGGTCTACAAATTGACTCCGGGTACAAAGCTCGCTCCTCCCGTTAATTGGGATATTAGAATTTTTTGGACGCAGGAGGGATGCCTCTGATAGGGGGGGCTGTGTTCGTAATACTGCATGGCCAATCTATCACGCAAGTACGCGTATTTCGTCTGCTTTTCTTTTATTTCCTTACACTACATGTATTCCTATAGAGACCAGTCACTATGTCGGCTATGATGACGCGCGCCCGACACGCAAGCTCCACAATGACGGCCATACAACCGCACACCTATGGTATTCGTGCAACCAAGACCAAGAGATACGAGAAGGACTGTTACAGAGGTATCTATAGGTGAGTATCTTCTCTTTGCTTCTATACTGCCTACTAACACAGTACACAGGTGTTACTACCAGAATCTGTGACATAATCGAGCGCCCGACAATTTCAGGACGATGTCCGTCGCGAGCGCCATGCCGCGGCATCCTTGCCACTCCACTCTGCTCTTCAACTTCGATATCAGCAACGACCAAACCCCCTGCTCATCAATGGAGTGTGCCATGACGTTCGACAAGGGAGTGGCAGGCTTCATGGAGCACGAGTGTCGTAAGGTGTCGGGAGGTCGCTACACGGGTCAAATGCTAGGTAACACACGCTCCTTTTTCGCTGTGATCTCTGCTGATACGACTTTTTTTTAGATTCTTAAGGGCCAAGTTCTCGATAGCTACCCACGGATGGACAAGACGGCAGCATACACGGCATGATCAATGACGACGTGCCAACACATCCAAGACGGCGTTGTCACGATACGACCACAGTATGACAAGATGAACACCAGCACCAATAGCAAGATCAACGTTGCTGGGTGGAAGTGTGACAGCTACGATGACGGAGAGTGGCTGGATCACTGGCTGCTGTGACGAGGGCTGGTTTCTAGGTAAGTCCTTGTCTTTTCACTATCGCCTTAGTCTTCTCCTCGACTCGCACTAACGCCCTTCCCCTCGCAGCTCTGGTATTCAAGATGCCCTTGTCAATTGGATACGGATACGTTTCGTTGAAGGTGAGCAACTGAGGTATTCATTCAGTTATTTGTCATTTCTAAAGGCCTTGACGTGCTCAGTTTGAGGGTGTTTCTTTATTGGACTTCTCCTTTGGAAGATGAGGGCTCACTCAATTAAAAATCTCAGCTATACTTCTTCGACTGGACGCGAAGTTCGGCTGTTACGACGATGCATCACTTCAAGCTCCAGCATAACTGTTCAAAGTACATTATTGACGTCATACAGAGCTATCTATGGGTACGTTCACTTCTTTCCATTTGACGCATTGTCGTTCATATTCTGCCCGCAGGACTTTGTCGCGACAACGATTTGGAACTCGTCGGCATGGCCATGGAGGGAACGGCCGTGGTGATGACGATGAACATCGTGTGGAAAAGCACCATAAGGCGACGCTGTTGAGAGGGATACGGGCGATGATGGAGAGAAATTGGGTGCGCGACACCGGTCCCAGGTCGAGTTGGAAATACTATCTACACGCCTTCTCCTCGCAAACGCATCTTCCTCCGCGTTTGGAAGAGCCTTATGAGGATGGTTTTTCTGGTCCACCACATGCAGCTGGAATGGCAACGGCGGCTCAACTAAGAGGTATCTTCCGCGCTGTGCTGAGGCACTTCGCATCCACAACATTCGAAACTGCGGTTTGTGTAGTTCGTCAGTCGAAGGACGTCAGTAGCAGCATGGTCGGGGATAGGGAAGGAGCTGGTGGTTTGGCGAGAGCGTCTTTGGTCACCACCGGCATCAGCGTGGTCGTTCAACTCGGTGGCTACGGGACAGGGCACTCTTCGCATGCCTCCAGGGTAGCGCTCGTCGTTCTCAATAATGAGTTGGAGACGAGGCTGCTGCAACTTATTCGTAGCACTTTGTCCTGCGTACCTCCTGCTCAGGAGGAAGCTGCGCGCTGCGAGCGCCGCTGCTGGGGGCGCTGCGACCTTTCCTGGCAACGACAAGCCCAATTTGTGCGCGGAGCGGACCTCAATCAACTCCCGAGTGAGGACACGTTCAGGCGGATGTGCTACGAGGAGTCCCTGACGCTGTTGGTGTTAAAATAACGTCCCAGTAAGGGACAAAAAGTTATAAGGGTGATAAACGAGCGAAGATACAAACTG
Source organism: Nidula microcarpa (assembly GCA_036937055.1). Taxonomy (NCBI): domain Eukaryota; kingdom Fungi; phylum Basidiomycota; class Agaricomycetes; order Agaricales; family Nidulariaceae; genus Nidula; species Nidula microcarpa. Next base: position 57,972 of record JASFDD010000070.1, on the reverse strand, counting down.
TAGACTACGTCGTTTATAAGTAAATAAATGAAACAAACTGAGTACGAATATACGAAACTAATACACCAATTAAGACGGGCAGTGCACCGCTCCGGCACTTAGTCCTTTCCTATCCGGGTAACACGGCAAGCTCGTAATTATTCCAACAGTTGGCAGGGCAGTCTGGCTTACGGTCACGTGATTGAGTTCGGTTACAGGACGCAATCCATAACCACCCAGCTATCCTCGAGCATCGTGGTACGCTCTGAAGCCTCAGCTAGCCAGTCCAACGCGAGAGAAATCGCTTTAGCATGAGTTCAATATCATGATGACGCTACTAGTATCTTAACCCTGCACTTGCGCACATCGCGACAGCCAGCCATTTCACGATCGCGACGCCGCTAGTGGCCACCTCGTTCTGCCGCAATGCCAAGATTACGCGAGGATGCTCGATAAGATCTCGAAAAAAGAAGAAAGCGCATACGGAATTAACACTGCAGCCACATTTGGATTTACGAGGCCGAAGCATCCTTAGATTCTTTGCGGGATATGGGGGTTAATAGCGCTACAGAGAATGGGCCTGAAGGCCCATCAGCTCCGATCAGTTCCTGCCCGAGGTGCGGAATATCCTCTGCGCCGTCCCCGCCTACGCAGCTGCCCACACCGCTTCCCGAAGACTTGCCATGGAGGGGCGCTGGCATAGAAGAGGTAGAAGTAGGGGATGACATGAATGGTTTGGGGTTAGGAGGAGCTGGGCATGGGCAGGCGGAGCGGGAGAAGAGGATCAGGAAGGTGAGATTGGGGTCGAAGAGGCAGAGGGGGTGGGGGAGATAGGGGAAGAGGAGGATATAGAAGCAACTTACCGCTCGCCACCATTCAGGGAGGCACAGCCTCCCCCAGATGAAGAGGAGGTGTCGCCGTACGGGTGTTGTCACAGTGCCAGTGCCAGTCACAGTACAGGCAGCGCGGGCTCTGAACTCCCTTTGCCCGTCCCACCGCCCTCGCCCTCACTGTAACGATACAACGCACTCGGGCTTCCCGCCGCTGATACCGCGTCGCTCACCCACCCCGCGTCATTAAGCTATCCCACGTGGTCGCAACACCAAGTTGATGCTGCCCGTTTCGCCTAATACGATACTCACTCCTCTCTGCAGTTCGGGTCCCCCGGCTCGCCTATCCGCCTCGGTCAGCCAGCGCCTTCGTCTTATGGCCCGAGCCCTTGTCCTGATTCGGAACGCGTTGGGTACATGTATGGTGAGAGATAAGGGCGGGGTCAGAGGCAAGGTCGGTGAGAAGCGCAAGGACAAGCCCAGCAAGAGGCGCAGCCGCACACTTCCGCACCGTCATATGAGGCTGGACACACCAGGACGCCGGCTTTTCCTAGGTGAGTGTTCTTTCTTAGTTCTTTGTTTTCGTTTTCTGCTCTCGCCCTTTCACTTTTAATTCTTCTACTTTCACTTCTTCGTCTGCTTTTCGACTTTTGAGCGCCAGTTCTTTGGATGTTGATTTTCTGGGCTCTGGAGGCGTTTTGTGGGCGGTGTGTTCTGCTGGTACTAGCTCACCCTTGGGAGGTGATTCGCACCGGAGTTGCGTTTGATTGCTCCTTCAGGACCAGAGAGGGTTGGCATTTTGGGATGTTTCGATAGCGTGTCCCACGCTTGGGGCTGGGTTTGGTTCATTCTTTCGAGTTTCAACACAAAATTTCCGAACGACAGATTCCTGCTACCATGCAGCACATTCGAACTTTTGGATACCCTCTTTGGGCTTGAGAGGCGGTGATGCAAACTCTGCTGCAAGCTTGGGATATCTTTCGGACTTCTGCGCTATTTTGAGCTTTCAAGCAATTTCGACATGATATTCAGACGTTATGGGGATATTTGGGACATGGACCCACATTTCGCGGACTAGGACTGGTTTTCATATTTGGGACAGTTTTTCGCATGCTGGGTGGTCCTTTCGACTCTGAAAGGCAGGGGATGGGGATCGTGTTCTGGGACTGAAGACAGTTTCTACATTGAACGGTGTTATGATCTTCCCGGATAAAACTATCCAGAAACCCCCCCTTCTAAGAAAAACCGAGGGTTCTCGACGTGATGGAAAGAAATCCCCGTACATAACCTGATCAGGTTTTATTTGCACCTGTTATCAGAAACCTGGTGGTCGGAGTTTCACCTCTGTGCCGAGCTCCCGCCAGCCCAAGCTGCCGGTCACTTGACTCACTTTGTTACCTTTGCGAACCATCACCCTCCTCGTGGAGGAGGCGCTAGGATTCGACCAGCCTCGTCAGGCGGTGCTGGACGAAAATGTGGAGCCTGTCGACAAGAGGGACACACTAGGGCAACTTGTCCCAAACTCGTACATGGTCAATGATTGTAGTAACAGTATTTTATTTCTATACTTACTACGTACACAAAGTTGTTCAATGATCCACGATAATTAAGACTCATTAAAATGCCTGCAAAAAGGTTGCATTGAAACTGTTGGACAGGGTGGAACAACCGATAAGAATATGATGCGTCAAATTCTTTGCGAGGATTAGGCAGGGCCGATGAAGAATACCCTATATCTGTTATAAAGAATTAGACAACGACACCTATACTGAGCGATATTAACACATACCATGTAGCTCAACCCGAATTTGACCTTGTGGCTGCGACTACGATGACACCACGATGATGCTGTGCGCATCCGACTCGGATTGACAGGCAGAGAAGATAGTGAAACCGAGAGAATAGCGTCTGATCGCTTTGAGAAATGCCATGACAAGAAGAACATGTAGAACTGGAAGTATCATTTCCCATATTAGCTCTGCTTTCGAGGGACAATAAAGTCTCTATAACTTACCTGGACCGGGTTCCACAAGAGGTGACAAAATGAGTATTTGGACTAGAAAATCCCCAATGTGCTTGGAAGAGATCCTGATATGATCGTTGAAGTCGAAGAGTTCCAAAGCGGACCGCCATTGTTAGATTCCCATATCTCCTAATTTCATGTAAAAAAGCAGTTTGATATCAGTAGAAATTAGAGTTTACTGTGTTGGAGCTCAACCATCATGCATCATGCTTCGCACGTACAGTAGAAATCACAACGACAAATGGCCAGGTAAACGTGGAAGGACAGGTGCTGCATGTGTACCTTGCCATCGGTGCTGGATGCAGCCAAGAAGCAGGAGGTAACAGGTCACGGTGTCGCGATGCGCGCCGGTGTCGACACCAATGCTTGTGAATGAGCGAGAAAATTTCATGGGAGCCACCAAGGACGCTCGCGATCGGACTTTCAACCTCAGGGTACCTGCCGACAGCGTGCCGACGAGGGACTGAAAAGGGAAACCCTCCTTTCCCACCAACTTATTCAGAACCCTTGGGGCTTCTCTTGGAAGGGAGGGTTTCTGGATAGTTTTATCCGATCTTCCCGGGTGGTGTTCGACCATCGGATGCGCTTGCACTTTCGCGGCTGCTTCTTGGGTTCGCGAACGGAGTTAAGGATTCAAATCACGAAGCCAATGCCGAGGCGAACATTGGAGTGGAGCGCGATATCGCACACTTTTGGCTGGTTTCGCGTTCTTGATACCAGTTTATGGGTGGGGGCCACTACAGTATTGCTCGTAATAAGGCCGCTTCGAGTTCCCATTCTCGTTCGAGATAATGTGTCTCCGAGGGTAATGAATAGGGAAAATTTCGAGCTTTCGAGTCAGGACATGCTAGTGAAATCTGCACTGCTGCTCCAGAGTCGTGGCGATGGACTAATTAAGGGAATGAAGTCAACTACCATGTCCTTCGTATTGTAATCAGGAGCTCTATTGTGCAGCCTGCTGCAACGATACTGTTGCTACAGGCGAGGATGGGCCTTACGTAGAAGGATGGACCCAGCAGACGTCGGTCGCTAGGTGGCATGCGATCTCGATACGCTTTCTATTCCCGTCCCGGTCCTTGTGCAAGCTAAACCTACTCTCGTTCCTTTTTTGCTTCGTGGTCTGGATTCTCGTTTGGAGCCCCTCTTTTCTCACTCATTGTACTACACATATCACTTGTCGTTGTCACCGATAGGTGGGAGAAGAAAGGAATTTAATGATTTTGTGATGCATTGAGATCGTACATGACGTTCTTAAAATTTAAATACATAAAACCCTTGATGTTATGAGTAATCAAGGAACTCATCTATTATCTTACACAAATCAGAAAAGGAAGGCAATATCATATGATAAAGTTGAAGACCAAGGCCAGGTAAGGAGCCTCGCAAACCTAACCATATGAAAGCTATGCTTTATTTAATGATACGAAGTGTACTAAAGTGTGATCAAACCCTAACAGTATCACATCTCTATAGCCATGTCGTACAAAGTATCATGACTTGAAAAGAACAAATCAATGGCCACATACGAAGGCAGTAAGATCAATGATCTCATCCCTCTTCTGAGCTGGTTGACAATCAACAGTTGGCTGCAGGCCGGCACGGGCCAGAACACCATGAGAGGCGTTGTCGCCTGCTTGGCAGATTTCAGAGAATCGCTCGACGACAAGCATCCCAGCCGGCGACTCAAGAATCTTCATCACAGCCCTCGTATCATTGTCATCCCGCTCAGCGAAAAAAGCCTTCGCTACTTCAAGACGTTCTGAATCTGGATTGTGGTCACCGAGGCTTATTCGCCAGACAACAGAGGCTCTACTTGCACTATCCATCTCTAACCTCGCTGCTTGAGCGAGCATTGTCTGTGCTTAGTCGACCAACTTTCGAAGAATGACAGAGTAAAGCTAGATTACCACGAGCACGACGAATAAATGTAAAGTGTGCGGGCAAGGTATGTAGGGCGTACCAATGTAAGATTTGCATCGACTCTTTGCTGCCACATGATCTAATGCTGGAGGGTCTTGTCCGCATTATCCTTCTCCTTCCGTAAAGCATCGCATCTTACGCTGAGTTCTGAGATCTCGCGCTTGAGACCAGCTTGGGCGGCCTCCAGTTTCTTGATCGAGTCCTCCTGTGCACACATCTTCTGTTCCCAGATCTTGACACGATCAGCTATTCTCCATTCCCAGCTCTTTTCTTGATCAGCCATTCTCCGCTCCCAGCTCTTTTCTTGATCAGCTAGCTTCGTAGTCAAGTCACCGATACACTCTTTAAACATCGCAAACGGAGACATAGTCAGCTTAGCTTTCCAATTCACTGTAACCTGAACTCACTCTTCATATCCTGCATCGCTTTGCGCCAGTCTTCCCTCTCAGTGCTTCTTTGTTGGTCGATCGCTTGTACCAGGGTTACTGTGTTTGTTTTCCTGGCGTCCTTTCCCTTGGCTTGAGCGGCCGCGAATCGTTCTCTAACCTTCGCGGATCTATTTGAGGGAGTGGCGGCACCGGGACTGCGGGGGGAATCGGTGGGCTGGGCTGGGACGATGGCGTATAGCTTTGAAGATGAGTCACAGGGAAGAGAGCGAAGTTGTAGCTCATTGTCGTCGAATGTGCTGGATCCATGCCTGTCTAGATATGAAAAATGAGTAAACGAATGGGAAAGAGACACGAAAGATGAAAAACTCACCAGAGGCAATCATGATAGATTCTTTGTCGACTTTTTTGGCTTGATCGCCCAAGACTCTCATCACCTCATCATACACCCTCTCGCGCAAGCCACCGATTGTCAAGCTGAGGGCTACTGGAATATCGTGGGGGGGATTGGAAGGTATGTAAATAGTTACTATGAATGAATCGCTGCCAGTTGTCGTGGCCGCCATACCGAGTAATGCGTCATAGAAATGAAAGCTCGTGAGAAAAAGAAGGCAGTTGAACAATTTTAGCAGAATTTGTCATCCGCTCGGCTGGGCGTTTTTGTCAGAAGGTCAGATACCTCCTGCATGACTCCCTCATAACCCATGTCTCATTTCGACCGCACCTCCATGTACCAATACGCGTTTGAAGCTTCTCCTTTACCCATACTCATATTGTTCCATTTCCGGATGCATTTTTGAACCAGCCTCCCCCTCACGGTGACTCGCGACGGTGTCGTCACCGTCTTGATGGATAGCGAACTCCTAGTTAATGACGATTTCAAGGCTGGAAGGTTTACTTCAAGTCTGGTCAATGATGGTCAACAGAATGCGCCCTCTCCAGAACCCCTGAAATACACGAGCCCGTCATCACGCTTTCGCCTCCACCCGCCTCCCTGTCTTGGTCCGCATCCTCCGATAGATATCTAACTATCTGAATATATGAAATTTACAGATCCATGAAACTTCCAACTCATTACTAAGATACGAGACGGGGTCTTTCTATACAAACGTGGGCTAAGGTGCGCATTTTTCTGAAGATTGGCGACATGCTCCTGACGCTCATCGCATGCTGAGTGCTTTAGTTGCTAGCGATTAGAGGCGAGTATTCTGCTTGGCAGTCGGGAATGACTGGAATGGAGAGATAGGTCTTGTGGCTGGGCTGGGATGAGTAACAGGTGGGCTTTCTTGCGCTCCTGTTTTTCGTAGCGATGTAATGACGAATGTTTTACTTCTGGTCAGAGACAAACGCGGAATACGTTTTTTCATTCGCGGGCGGCTGTGGCTGTACCCAAGTAGTTCGAGATCAACCTGTCGAAGAAGCGGGTTGAGAGAACGAGAGCCCAGCAGACATAAATCTTGTAACATTCGTTCTGTTCCCATATACAGTCAAGAACTAGAGCAACCGACGAAGTGCATATTTTGCAGCAGGAGCAATATCCTCGCCACCTCCCACTCCACTCACTTCGGCACCATAACTTCTACCATCCTCGTTCCCATTCTTTCGTAAAACATGACAGTGGGCTACGTCGCATCAGACACGCACAAGGGCAAAGTCCATGCACTGGAGGTTGCGGTGCGCATTGCTTTTTTGAAAGTTGTTTATGGTATGGCTGGGGAGGATAAGGGATCTTTCGTCTCTTTTAGGGATGTATGCGATTCAGCGCGGTGTTGGGTAGTCGCGGAGATCTCCCCTGGATCCATGTCCGCCGTGGCGCGTGTATGTAAAAAGAAATTCTATTAATACTACTGCGTATACCTTGCCTTTTTATTGCATTTTTGTTATACTAATTAACAAGAGCATCATGAGCGTCTAGATGAGAAGTCTATAGACCACATAAAGTGTGTATCCGATCAGGTAGTGTAACGGTTACAAGCCCACTCGTTATCACAGACGGGCTCACCGTTAATTCACTGTCGGCACTCCCTATTCGCCTCAGAGCCTAGTCAATGAAGAATTATGGGCCGAAGTTTTCATTTTATTTATATGCTGGCGAACCTTCTCAACGTATACCCGCACCCAGATGGGCCTCGTGAGGCGCGGTGGTGTGATGGCTACACATGGATGAAATGTGAGACGAATTAAAGTATCGAAGACACGCATAACTGCTCAACGTATATCTGAACGCAGGTACGCATTACAGGACCTGGTGGTGTAATGGTTATACCCCAACGATTAATTGAAATGTTACTTTATTACTTTCTCTCTCGTCGAAGTGCCTGTTTGAATTAGGCCGAGTCTGAAGTCTGAAGGTTGTGAGTGTGTTCTTGTTCGCGAAATTTTTGAGCTTATATTTGCACTTAGATATGTATGCCTGATAGCATAAAGGTCTCAAAATTGAGTTATTATTGCTCATTGAAGCCAAATAGTTCGAATTGTTTTATATATCAGGCATCGCGGTGATCTACACAGTAATCTTTTATGTGAGCAGGTTACCTGCCTTTTCGTTCACTACAGTTACTGCTACGGCCTCATTTGACAAAGCTGTCTGCAGAAGATACGGTCTCACGACTCGGACAACCATACCCGAGATCCATTTCCCAGATATTCCGCCTCTTCCCGTCGTTCTCACACCCTATACCCAATGGCGCCGAACATTGTATGCCTCCCTCTCTGACATTATGCCAGTGTAATAGACACAGATCGTGGCAGAATCGCGCTGAATAATGGTCAGAAGGCTCGGCGACTTTGACCTTTCGGGCTCGGCTCTAAATACCGTAGAAGCCCGGTGTTTCCCCACTAAGCCGAGCCTGGCCGTCAAAACTTATCATCGACGTCAGTAACGATAGCTATGTTGATCATTGTCAATGCTTTCAGCTGCTTCTACTGTTGGCATTCACTGCTGGATTACTAAAATCTTCCCTCCGAACGCATACGCACTCGATATGAGGCAGCCCTGCCGATTTCGTCTTTGTAATGAATGGGATTTGGCCCTGTTACTGGACATTCATCCTACATATATAATGGATTTCATCGAAGCAGATAAGTATTTTAAGCTCTACGTCAGATATTCTCTTCTCTTTAAATTCTCAGCTCCAAATGACCCCCGTCTTCGATAAAAGCACTTCGATCCAAGAGATCTATGCAGCGTATCCTGACACTCTCAGTGGACGCTCTTTTATTGTGACAGGAGCTACCGCGGGCTTGGGCCTCGCATTCTCCAAGTTCATCGCAGGTCATGGTGCCGGAACTGTTATCATCTCTGGACGGTCAGAGGAAAAGTATATTGATATCATTGCGATTAATAACAAATATATTAATTATTAAACAACTCCTTAGGTTGAAACGGGCTTTCACCGAAGTACAGGCAGCTGCTTCCTCCGCAGGCAAAAAAACTCGTTATCAAGAGTGTAATCATGGATATGACCGACTATGGCTCTATCAAACGTGCAGCTGCGGAAATCAACGCCCTGGAGATCAAGATCGACAATATCATTAACAACGCTGGTATTATGGCAGTGCCCTATAGCAAGATTAATGGCTATGAAAGCCAGTTTGTTGCGTGCGTCTGTCTTTCCAGATCCTTATTTTCGACAAATTTCTTAGCTGAAATCTATGGATTTAGAAATCATCTAGGACATTTCCTATTCACAAATCTCATCATCGAAAGTTTATCTAAGCATGCTCGCGTCATAAGCACGACTTCTGTTGGTCACTTCTTCAGCCCTGTGCGGTTCGATGACATCAATTTCCAGGATGGCGCGATGTATGATAAGTGGTGGGGCTAATTTCTCGTTGCATTTCTCGGCTTCGGTGTTGAAAACCAAATCATGCAGGCAAGGGTATGGACAGTCTAAGAGCGCCAACATTCTGTTCGCAAAAGGACTCACAAGAAGATACAACTCGAGGGATATTGAGAGTTTCTCAGTTCATCCTGGATTGTGAGTCAAGAATCCAGTTGGGTAGTATACATATTAAACTAACAGGATAATCGTGTGTAGCATCGAAGACACTAATCTCGCTGACCATCTTGACATGGTAGAGGAAGGCATTCAAAATGCTGATGGAACTTGGAAATACGGAACGACTGTAGTGCGTCCCTATTAATTTTAATTTCTCTTTTTCCCACCTAATCACAAATGTACGACAGAGCATGCAGCAAGGCATAGCCACGTATCTCTACGCTTCAATTGCTCCAGAATTGCAAGGGAAGGGAGGCGAATACCTCACGGAATCCCAGATCCATGAAACATCCATTCCTCTGACAGATGAGGACGCGGAAAGATTGTGGGATTTGTCGAACGAAATTCTGGGGACAGCATTCTGAGCCAAAGTCAATATGTAATTGTAAAGCGACCTCTTGAGGCGTAGATGCGCTCTAACATATGAGAAAATCAAGTTATAGCGTCCGGTAATAATACAATGAATTGAGGTCATGGTCTGATAACCTTCAACTCTTACATCTGATACTTGCACGAGCGAAAGTATTAGGCTCCTATAGATCTCAATTATTGAGAATCTCTCGACCTGAAACATATTTCACTAAAGATTCCTAGCATAAATGAAGTTGGACCTATGTAATATAAGATATTGGTATACTAATGAAAGTTGACAGAGGGAGTAACCCCTCTAAATTTACCATGCTAAGTCATGTTCCGGTGCCCTATCGAAACGAACACTCGACTGAAAATCGCCCATACTCCTGGCTCATCGATGGATCTTGAGATTCCCCATGCTCAACTCTTTCTCTGCATCCGTGTATGCTTCCCTGTCCATTCGCTTCAACTAGAAGACCGGAATGCTCTTGGGCCGATCATAAATAAGCATGTGCGGCTTTTCATCCGAGAAATTGAAGAGGGAGACTTGGAACTTGGCAAGGAAGACTTTGTCGCCGTGGATATCGAGGGTGCGTTGTCTTCCCTATAGCTCTGGATGTTCGACATGGCATCTTAATAGATATCCGGACCGTTCATGATTACCTAGGAAATGACGGGACCCTTGGGACAAGAGAATTTTATGGTTGTCCAGGTATCGCCTTTCAGGGAGCGACAAATTGTTTTGTGACATTTCCGGTCTTCTTTCCCACATTCTGCGTGCAACAGTAAAATCACATGAATAATCAGAATTTTGAAGCCATTCACCTTTCAGTAGTATGCTACAAATAAAAAATGGACGCATCTGATGATATTCGTCCTACCGCATCCTGGATTATTACCAAGTTCTCCAATGTCGTGTATATTGTGTAGACCAAGAAGGACAAATGTATAACCATAACCATTCTTTGATTTGTCCTGTAGCTTATGTCCTGACAGGAAGCGCTTCGAATTCATGGTAAACAACTTTAGAGCAGCCCTTCGCTTCAGTTCCGTAGTTTTCACGGAGACATATGCCGTCTACTAGGGATCATCCTTAAGTGAGCCATCTGGTATACCTGGAGGAGAATAACGAGTATTTGCTTTGATACAAACAGCAAACCTATCATGCTACAACTGCTATGCAAGGTAGGTAGAATGAAATGTCTGTCTCCTGTTGACTTTCTTACTGTTGAAGCTAAAAAGTAAATTGATTGAGAAGGCAAAAGAAAACGAGTTTCTAATTCGGCTTCACAAGGAAGGGCTTTGGTTCCAAAGATTGTATTGCAGCATTGCATGCGGAAGCATCACGGAATCCCCTAGTAAAAGGCGAGGGGATTGTCTGTTTGATGCTTCCGCTGCTGCGATACTTTACTTAGTGTTTCTTACTAGCGTGTGAACAGGGTTTTGCATTTTGGTCAGACAGCGGGTGATAGGGTATCAGCCATAAAAGGAAGGGGCACGTGCGCAGGGTTTGTTGATACGAAGGTCGATGCCACACAACTGTGATATATGTTGATTACTATCTCTGCCAAACCACGGCACTCCAAAGTGCTTTTGGGTCAAAGAATGGATTATTTCAGACTTCTTTCACATGTTACATATAGTGTAGAAGTTTATCATGCGAAAAGTGCAAGATTTTGACCCGCTACACGTATGTATTCAATTGCTCATGCACCATGCACTCATGAGTCTAAAGGACGCGATATAAATGTTCAGGCATATTTCCACTCATCAGCACTCGCCTACTCCATCAATACCGGAAAATGGAAGCTGGAAGCAATATGCGATCTGACTGCTGACATGGGACTGATAGGAAATAAATACTATGTGCAAGACGGAACTAATGCCTAGATTTTTACTCCAGTGTTGGCGATGTACCTGCAGATGACTTTGTTCTGACCCTCATCGCACGGACCTTCAGAGAAGACATAATTGCTGCTTGATAGCACCTAATATATAAGGCCCGTAATCAGGTCAACTTCCTGTTCTTGCACGTTCCAAATACAGAACTTATCGGTCACATAGAAAACCTGACCCTCCCGAGACGACTCATGTGTGAACGAACCTCTGAATCGCATGGGTTTTCGAAGTAAGGTACCAAGCACTTACCCTGTCTTCTGATTCCTAATTGAAGAACGACCAGGGATTGGTCTTTGAGGAGGCTTGTCAAATATTTTGCGGTGCAAGTATGCAGCAGAAATCATCATAATAGCACTGATGAAGTCTTTAGAGCTTAGACGTGCCGATTTCCCATTAGTCTAGACCTTCCTCGACATGTCGGGATCCAAGTCAAGAGTAAGAAATTCTCTTGATGTTACATTTCTTGTCAATGAGATCGCTTCGAATTGGAATAAAAAATGAGTGGATGAAACAGCTACATATATGCCTCAACTAACAGATTTCGGTAAAACTTCGTGATTCTGAGAATGCATCCACGCAGTCATCTGTATCGCCCATGCGTGTGTTCAATCCCTCTATGCAAGTAAGCTCTCAGATGAAAGCCTACAACTTCTAAATTACACCTTTTAAAGTGCACCGGATCTACCTAGTACTGATACTATAAAATTCAATTATGAACAGTGTCAGCATGGTTAACGACTGCAGAAATTTTAGGTCAGACTTCAATTTTTAGCAGTCTAATACTCTTTATTCTAGAACAGGGACAATCAGTGTGCAATAAAGATAAGAAGGGACATGTGAAGGAAATGAAGAGTACGACGCATTCTATCCGGTTCCTTAGTGCCTCAAATATCTGTGATTAAAGTGGGATACTTGCGTTTTGTTGTAACCATATGTTCGTGTCCTTGTGTTCCGTAGGCTGCGTCTTCAGAATCCTTCACGTTCTTTTCATTTCCATTCCTGTCTCAATTTCAATTATATGATTTATCTCGCTACTCCGTATTTATATATATTATGTAGAAATTCTTAAGTGGTCTAACAGGAGACGCTGGCAAAACATACTTATGCTATGGTCATTGATTTTATTGATACCGGGATGAGGATATAACGGTTGCAAAGGACGAATAGAAGAACATTGTGGATCATGGCTGACGACATCTACCTTTGAGGCATTATGATTAGAAGAAACAAAATTACATAATGTCCAAGGGACCCATATAAGTATCAAGCAGAACACTGATAATACCTCATCAGCATAAGTGCCACTGCCTACTTCCTTCTGCCGTGAAGAGCATCATGTTTGCGATTCCTGCGTTCCTCTTTATTACCACGAGCTCTTCACGAGCCGTTACATTCCCAAAGGTTGTGGTCGGAGCGACAGAGGTGCAGAGTATCCCCAATATCTTAAGGCTGCGACTTTTCATACCTGTTTGCTCTACATCTGACAGAAAAGAAATATCCTAACACGTAGTGAACCAACTACAGCGGTCAACTACTTCCAAGGGTACTATACCTTGGAAGCTGCTAACAAATGAATGGAGATACGAGGAAACAATATGTAGCAAAGGGCAGAAGAGGAAGAAAATACAGCTTAACAGCGTGATAATTCTGACGGTCGTACGCCAGTCCAACGGTTGTCCACGGTCGTTGCACAACATTCATGTTGGTGCGGATGGCCCTTACGATGGTTATAGAGGACCGATTGTCCAAGAGCGTGCGGATAACTTGGTACGGGGATATGTTTCAGTAGGGTTTAAAGTGACGTCGAGGTGCCCCGTCCTAAGTCTACCTCCGTGCGCATCGAATTCGAAGCGCACTTGAAAATCGACGAACAAGGCCGGACCTTGAAACTGAAAGCGTGAACTTTCAACTGTTTCAAAGGTGACCACTAAGAGAGCGGAGAAGGGGCATGAGGATTGGACGGGATATCCTGTAAAAGTGGTTGGCATGAGCAAGAATGAAGACACGAAAACTTCTAAACGGAAGGGAGGACAACTCAGCGGAGGAAATGTCCCATTTCGACGAAGTGGCAACTTAGGCAGAACTGTCCCTGGCAACGACCTGTCATTGCTATTTCTTTTGGTCGCTTTCGGCAATTCTTAGGTCTCATGACCGGTGCATTGGCATTGATCGGGCTCGTGCGTTGCTCACAAGTCGGGCCGGTGCTTGATATCCGCAGACACGCGCGATATGGGACGCCCAGTGTGCTCGTTCCCTCCCTTAGTCTTGTTCTCTTTCTATCTGATTGCTCGATAACGACCTTCCTTCAAGTCGACCATGGCCACACCTACCACCTCCCGCGCATGGACGCTCTCTGTAGAGGATCGAGAGAAGTTGATCAAGGGCGCATTTGAAGGTTCGTTTCTCTTTTCCTTATTTCCCCTCCTCTCATTTCTTCCTTTATTGCGATATACAGCCAAGGAAGGCTCGTACAGCCCGTACTCCAAGTTCCCCGTCGGCGCAGCGCTGCTTACCCCAAATGGGCAGATCATCAAGGGCGCCAATATCGAGAATGCGTCATATGGTGCGTATATTGTTCCTTTGCCATTGCGCACGGGGATGTTGATGGTGAGGACGTGGTATTGGTGGTAGGTGGTACGATATGTGCTGAGCGAACGGCGATTGTTAAGGCTGCTGTGAGTTCCTGCCTCCCTCCCGATGCCCTTGAGAACTGACGTGTTACCGTGATCATACAGAGCGAAGGCACCCGCTCTTTCATCGGCCTCGCAGTGACAACGTAAGCTCATTCCTATTCCACCCTTCCCATCTTCATCCCTCACTCCATCTCTTCTCAAACAGTAACGTCCCCGCCGCCATATCCCCCTGCGGCTTCTGTCGCCAAGTACTGCGCGAGTTCTGCGCGCTCGACATGCCCATCCTCCTCGTACCCGGCGACTATCCCCAAGCACCTACAGAAGACGCGAAACCTGGATTTAGCAAGGGAGGAGTGAGGGAAACGACCCTGGGCGAATTACTGCCGGATAGCTTTGGGCCGGAGCATTTGGAGCTGCTAAGGGAGGAGTCTAAGTGAGGGTGGTGTGCGTGAAGCGTGTGGGTGATATGTTACTGGAATGGAATGGTTTTTGTGCCTCGTTGAGGTTTTGGCTTTGTTGTAAGTGAGCAGTCGAACCCGGTATCGTGGTGTGCACGACCTCGATGCCTCTGCTGAAGTTGCACGGTTCACGTCATCTTCCGCACACTCTCCTACTAGGCTGCTAATCTTAAACATCGTTCGCAGCGCCCTATCGAGGTAGGTCCAATTTTTCTTTCCTTCCAACACATCCGCTACGTCGTCCTCCCTACAGTCCAAGCCACCACCTAGTACCCGGATATATTAAACTAGACCTGGTGGTGTAGTGGCTTCACTTCGACCGCGTGTTTGAATTCCCAGATTGCGTCAATATCGAAGATCCCTATTCGACTCAGGGCCAGGTCACTAAGGAGGAAGTGATCTTATCCTTCGTATTCTCTAGCGCAATAGCTGAACGTGTCTGTGCGAGCAGGTAAATGGGACAATACCTGACTGTTTAGTGGCTGGACCTCGACAAGATAGTGATAAATATTCTCGAACCTCTACTATGTCGGAGTCTCCTGTCCGACTCGGGCTAGGTGTTATCGACATTCACGTACATGTTTTCCTACTGCTGAGCACTGACATGTCAAAAATGCCCAATATCCATCTGTACGCAGGTATAGGAGAAAAAATCTGACGGTGTAACGACTTTTGTGCGGGACTTGGTACGGCATAGAAATTTTTAGCAATATGTCGAAGATCCCTGTTTGGCTTAGGGCCAGGCCTTATCCTCGGCGCGGGTCCTTTTCCCCCCTCAGTTGCCTTACTTGTTCACAGGTAAAGCAGTTGAATGCCTATATGTGTGCAGGTATACGAGAAAAATACATGGAGGTGTAACGGCTACACATCGAAGATCGCTACTACATGTACTTATCCAGCTAGAACGCTACATTGTCTTGATTTGAGCAGATGTTTAGTATTAATCGTGACCAAAGATCGCCCTAGGCTGATATCTTTCTTCTAAAAATTTCATCTCCTCTTCGGTAAGTTTCACATTAACTGATCCTATAAAGGAAGTGTCATGAATTTAAAATTTTATAAAAAATCTATATCAGCACTCACCAAGCACATCACTTAAATTCTCGAGGGAAGTAGTACCGACAACAGGCGCAGTCACACCTAGGAAGACATTAGATACATTCAGAGATAAGTATAGATGAAATTCCCATACCAGGACGTCCCAGGACCCATGCAAGCGCTACTTGAGCCATACTGATTCCTCGCTCTTCAGCGATCTTCTCAATTCTAAGAAAAAGATATGTAACGTAAAAGAGTAAAATATATATTATTATACATACCTTTCAATGATCTCCTCTGTTCCGTTATTCATACTATATCCCTTGATGTAACTTAAGGAATCCAACCTCATCAGCATGTAGTAGGTCATAAAGGAGGAAATCAGTTTATACCCGTCAACATTTCCTCGCTTGGTTTGTTCTGTTAACGGTCTTGCCAAAAGGCCACGACCAAGCACAGACCACGGGATGGCTCCGACCCCGAAGAACTTGGTGAGGAAAAATATGAATTTCCGTTAGCATCAAGAAAAAAGGACTGACGTCAAGAGTAGGGAACATCTCTCGCTCCTCTTCGCGGTAAACTGCGTTGTAATGGTTTTGCATGGAGATAAATGGCGTAAGTTTGTTGTTAATTGCGTAATCTTGTTTCAATGTTGTGTTAATAACTGGAAATGGAAGAATGATTTCTGATTAGAGGTCTCGAATACTAACTCTGCATTGCCTGGACTTGAGACGAGCAGTATATCTTAAAGTTAAGTATAACAAGATAAAAAAGCAACAATGCTCACATTGCCATGCCCAACAGGAAGACATCCCTAAGTATCGTGCATATCCTGCTTTAACTACATCGTGGAGGGCTTGCATCTGTAGATTGCGTAAGTAAACATTGAATGAGGCAATGCTAGGACGAACCGTTTCTTCTATAGGCGTATTTTTATCGAAACGGTGGCCTAAGGTGATCCATTCAGATTCAACTGACGGCAATTTAAAGCGCAATCAACAACTTACACTGTAGAACATCAACGTAGTCGAGCTGAAGCCGCTCCAAGCTATGTTTAATTGATTCAAAAATGTTCTATACGAAAAGAACAAATTTACTCGGTGAAAATCACGTATGTGGTATTTATTATTTGGAAGGTACCTTCCGACTCAGCCCATACTGATTAACGTAGCCCAGTTCGTCTGGGTTATCCGTGATGCTGAATCTCGATTTCATGGATCGGAACACAGGGGCATAAACCTGTTCGTTTCAAATGCAATATCAGGGCTTTTCTGAAAGCAAACGATGTTCTGAAATCACCTTGGTCATGATGACGATTTCGTCTCGGGGAAGTTTAAGTTGCTTGATTGCTTTCCCTAAGATGATTTCCGATACACCATTCGAGTATGACTGTGAAAGCAAGGCAAGTCATTTATAGGAATCGCATGAATGAAAGCGATATGATTACATTAGAAGTATCAAATGTGTTGATGCCACCCTCGTATCTGCTCAGATGAAAGTAGAACTTTGATTCTATGCAAGGGCAAGTTGGCGAGCACGCACGCAGCCTGGATGTGCTTTATTGCCTCTTCCTCAGGTATTACCCACTCTTGCCAGTCCGGAGACCCATATGACATGCAACCCAAGATAATTTTTGAGACTTTCAGGCCAGACTTCCCGAGTCGAACTGCATTAGATATCCATCCCATTAGCATCGTATTAGGATAGCATGTAATACGGACTATACCATACCATAAGGCATTTCCTTCTTTTTCTCGAGCTCAGCCATAGTCGTTCGATAGTACCACGTTAATGGATTTCAAAGCGACGGGGGTGTAGTGAATGTATTGATATGAAAGTCGCCTTCCTGTACCATTATATAGTTCACCTACCTGTCTTCTGGAACATTGACAGGACCTCGTGCTTCGATGCGCAGCGAGTTAAGACAGTCATAGGGAAAAATTTGAACTGAAGGGATGGGTTTCTGCGTTGATTCATACTCCAGAGCTTTGTGGTGAAGTCGGAGCTCAAGTGAAGAAGTAGAAGGAGCTGAAAAATAGCATTTCTCAGGTTCCGTAATACGGGAGGCTTGCGTCGCTGCTCGGCATTAACAATGAATCTCCAAAAGAGGTTCGGGAGCGCATCCGAGCACGTAACTTTCCTCTCGTAATCCGGAAACATCATCCATTTGACCATAAGACGCTTGAGAAGAAAAAATATTTACTACATAGGGAGATTTTATTGATGCCGGGGTGGCGGTAGGTTTTGGTTGGCGAACCAGTCCGGGCATATAGTGGTAACTATAGCTTTTCAAGAATATTATATTTTTTTCTTCGCAGTAGCTTGCATATTATATGGTATGTTTACATGTACCTACTTGCAAAATTTGAATTCCAAGGATGTAAAATGGACTGAGAAAATAGATAAAATAGAAAGTGCGTAAACTTTACTCATAGAAATTTTTTTTTTGGCAATATAAAATGGCTCCAGACAACAGTACTGGATACACAAGCAGATCACGTAGGGTTTTGAATCGTAAAATAATACCTAGTCTATAAGCATCACAACTTGTCCATTTTGACAATTCAGATAAGAAACGGGAGTAATCTCCTCAAAATCACAGGTTTCAGCTTTCTATATCTCTAATATAAAAGTTACCTCTAAGAAAAATATGACGTTGTTGAAATGTTATAGTTCGTTAAAGTTGCATGCAAGCCATTTTGCCGCCACTGTATAATGGCTGTGAATGCTGCTATTGTATTGGGGGAAAAGTATCATGTGATGTTTGGTGTAGGAATCCCTCGATAGAGGGTTTAAGTAACGCTAATATTGCCGGGCATAGACTTCTTTATTTACATCACGTTTGGTTCATCTATTACATACTTAAAGGACAGTGTGTGAAACAAATGCCACAGGAGAGATGCAAGACATACCAACAGATGCATCTGATTGGCTAGACAAAATAACTTCCAAATGCAAAATGTCCCAATGGGCACATGCCTCAGACAAAGACAACATAGTGTACTGTTTACTCAAGGCTGCTCAATCATAGGGGCATTTTGTTGCAAATAAATGAAATACTGTCTCAGGACAAAGTTCCTTATCATCAGAGCAGGTGCACTCATCAGCCTAATTGTCCATAACAACAGGTTTGTCATCAACATGATGCTAATTGCAGTGTGAGGAGACATTCAAGAGAGGTTTCTCCACAAAGACCAGCATCAGAAGAAACATTAATGGAGGTTTTTCAAAGTTGATGGTAGAGGACAAAACATGACAAGAATAGTCCAGGAAGAAGAAGAGCTGACTGGGTGATAGAAGAGCTTACCAGGTGATGCTCAGTAAAAACAAAAAATCCAAATACAGTCATACTTCAGTCAGCAAATGGCATTATCTGACTGAAATGTTATTTTTGCTGACTTCCAAAGTCAGAAATCAGTCAGATACCTGAGGGGAGGAAGGGATTGATGGGATCAAATAATGATAGTCATAGTCAATATACAGTCTGACAACAGTCAGTCGTAAGTATGGTTTCAGTCAGACAATGACCAACTTTTAAATGTGATGCAGTCACACAATGATCACACAATGGTCAGCAAATAATCAGGAAACATTCAGTTAGTAGTTGCAAAATTAGAATCCAAGCATTCAAAACCACAAATTTATTATCCTTGTCACATACCATTCCATTGGTTGTAGAATTTGTGATATTGAGTTGCATATATAGCCTGGGAATACCTATGGCTGTAACCAGTCATAGTGGCCTTTTGGCTCTGTTGGATTGTTGTGTGTTTCCCAGCACAGTATTTCACAATCCTATTGAAAGCAATTAAAAGACAAGTAAAGTATACATAGTTGTTGATGCAAAAACTGGCTGCAGGGCTACAATCTTGTTCCCCTTTTCCTCTTGTGCTGCATGTAATGAGGTTAATATTCAGACATAAAGAGAGATCAGAGATAAATGAACCACCACCACCTGAAATTGATAAGTTGGCAAAGGAATAACTATTGTACTTTTTGAAATGAACTGCCAATTATCATCTTTCTTTGAAGCTGTGCAAGTACTGTTGTGAGTCTTGATCCAGCCCTTCAGATCAGGAACATGAAATTGCTAAAACAGGAGATTAGTAACAGCTGTTTAAAAGAATCTGGAAAAAAGACATACATGCAACAAGGAGCACAATTCAGTTTCAACCAGCAGTGTGGAAGATGCAGTGTTATCTGATGGTGGTGTTGCATTATCAGTGTTGGGCTTTAGAGGTTGTGTATCATCAGCCCCTCCATCACCACTCAACATGTCAAGCTATAATGTGCCTAGGCAATAATCAATACATGGAGAGGGATGAAGAATGAGCCACATACCCCACCCACTGCCTTCCAGCACTCCAAAATTGGCTGTATCATTCTGTTAAGGTAGCTGTTACTCAAGGACAACAAAGGAATGGATATCTACCCCATAAAATGAAAGTTGACAGATTGAAAATGCTAGCATACACTGACACTGTTTGGCCAACCAGCAAACATATGATCATGTGACAGCCCAAAATAGATCCTTGAAATCATTGCTATCAGATGGATGTTCCACTCCTTTCACACTACTCCTATGGATGATTATTGTCATTGCTCAAGCTGCTTTCCTTTGCAAAAATTGAAACAAGGAGCCTCTATACAAGTCAGGTGGTCAGATCAAGCTGAAGTTCTTGATGCTACAGAAATAGTCAACATAATTGGTATCCTTGAAATCCAAGGCTCAAAGTGTGTGTATATTTTAAGAAAACATCCAGTATTAGCAATACTTAGCACTGGGGAATGTGGGCACAATGACAATAGTGATGAAGAGGATAAAATCAGTGATGAGAATAACTAAATGATATGTATATTATGGGCTATGGCCAATGTTTTCAAAGTTTTTACTAAATCCAATTGCATGACTATTTACTTACTGTTATCTGACTATCAACTGACTAAATCACCAACATTTGAGTTAATGATAGATGAACTGACATCAGGCAATTTTGCTGACTGACAACTAACTATGGTCAGAATAGATGTGGACTTTGTCTGAATTCCTTTTTTACTGAGGGTGATGGGTTGTGACACAATTTCACTTTGTCATGCTAGCCTCAAACCAGAGACAAACCAGGTACTTATGCTAGTCAAAAGGAAATTGATAATGGCTTGAGAGAAGATCAAAATGAAGCTTTGTCATTACTAACTGCCTTATATTAACTTTCTGACTTCCATTCTCTTTCAGTCTCATTACATTGCTCTCTGCTTTTACATTATTTCAACCTACATATAATATACTGTATAGACAGCTGTATATACTGTATTTTATGCTGTACCATTCAGCATCAAAAGAACCCCATATACAGTATGGGTATGCAGAAATTAAACCTGTTTCTATCTGTAAGCTATATGGCCGTACTGTCACTTCCTGAGTGTTGCAAAACTTTTGATAGGGCACCCATATCTTTGTCAAATCTCAACATATTTTGACAATTCTTTTACCAGTGGAAAGCATAGCATCTCAGCTTTACGTCGGTATAAATTTTATGGTATAATCTGCTCCCAGTGAGTAGATCTCGAAGTTCACTGGGAGTTGCAAAACGATGTCACAGAAGTCACAGGCCCAGCTGTCATGCCGCTTGATGCGCTGGCTCAGCACTACTGCGGAATATGACAATTAGTGAATCTCCGACCAATCCCGGGAAGAAACCAATTGCCATTTTGCAAAACGGAGGAGACAGGAAAAAAGCTATTAATATTACAAATAGTAGTTGTAAATATGGACAGTAAATGAGACAGTTATGCTACATATGGATGGTATAGAGTCGCAACCCACTTCAAGAAACCGCGTTCGTTGAGCGCAATTTTGTAAAGCTTCGGAGTTTTAATTTCACCTTACAACGCACCCTGATTGTCACGCTTTGCAGTCGAAGTCGTTTTTTGGCCTCATTTCTCTGTTTCTGACCTAGAAAAAACATAGATCTCAATTTTAAAGTATTATAGATGCATAATATAAAAAATCTCGAGAGTACACAAACAATCCGTTCATTGAGAACTAAATTAGCTTAAAAAACCGCCCATTTGTGCTCCTGAGCTTCTATCTGCTTATTTTCTCTGATTTAAAAATTTTATTCGTATTTAACATGCACTAATACACCACTGTACAAAATTTGAAGAGGTTTGGACAAGCAGTTGATTTTATAAAAAAAATTTTGCAACTCTACGTGATTTTGCAACACTACCCACGTGATAGTACCCGTAATACGGTACGGTACGCAGCCCTACGACAACGGACACGTATCTATGTACATGATGATTATGTAATTGGGTGGCAGTACAGAGCTGTGCCCTGAGCCGAACAACTCTTGACAAAACACGGCCAAGTTGTATGGCATTGCGTATGCCCAAATTCATTAGGGTTGTGAATACGAGCAATATCTCTTATCAGCATGAGTTGTCACAACCGAATAGGACGGCACAGCACGTCCGAAACTGCTGAACGTACGCGAAATTGGAATGAATATATAACATTTTCAACAACAGGTGGAAGCCCGAGGCCCGAATTGAGCAGCTTTTGAATGCATTCGTTCAAACTTTCACAAAACCTAGATATCTTGGGAAATTCGTTTGGAAATGACATAGATAGCTATAATCCACGATCCATTATGGGCGACATCGAGATTTCTATAAACGATAAAATATCACTATCTGACAACACAGCCATCCCCACTTTGTGTGCAGTAATTTTCCCGCAACTCTGGCAGTGCGGGTCGTTTTAGATCCCTGATAATATCGTGTTAATAGAACCTTCAAGCAAGGATGAGAGAATTGCTGACTGCTTATGAGTCTAAGCCCCACGGGTCGCTCACGCTGGATTCTCCACGTTGGACAGAGCCGTGATAAGGCTCTGAATGTGTGCTATGTGCCATAGGAGGAGCCTGCAGTGTGTCTTGTAGATTTCGAAATGGATTATTCGACCTGAATGGCGTTGTATACGCTTCCTCTGCCTGGCCAGCATAAACTGGTAGCGGATCGGTGTTAAATTGCTGGGTGTGTGGACGGGACCTCTGCTGTGGCAGCCACTGTCCCTGTGGTGCAGGATATCCTTGGGGCGGATACTGATGAGATCTGGGATCCTGCATGCGCATTCGCTGTTGATCATATTGATCATAGAAAAATCTCTGGGGCCCGTCCTGCCAATGTTCGTCTTCCAGAGATAAGTCATCCTCGTCGTGCATGCCTTCTTCTACCTCATCAGTGAACAGACCTTGTCCGCCGTTGTGCAAATCCGAGCTTCCATTGGTCAGTAAGCGCTGGCGTGAAGGAACTCTCAGTTGATGCATCGACGGTGCCGATGTACGCTGTTGACGATATCGGCGCTGCGCTTAATTAAAATAGACGTTAAATATGTACTCTAGAGTGCAAGAACGGCATATTACCTTGATTGTTAGAGGGATATCCGTTGTAATAGCCATTGTTCATGCCATCGTTCACTGTGTCATAATTGACACCATAGTTATAATTGTTCATATTTCCTGCAGGATGAGGAGCTCGGATCCGACATAAAGATGTAATTATAAGCAATAGAACTTACGTCGACTATTGTCCGTAACTGAGGAGTTATTGTGCGAATTGGTGACATTATTCGTCGTTACATTCCCAGAGTTGTTGTTGGTGGTGACCGAACTGTTGTCGTAGATAGTCATGTCTCCAGCGACATCGTTAAACGATCCGCCTGAGATGTTGAAATGGCTAGCACCCTTAAAGAATGACATCTTTAACTGCGCTGGGACTACAGAGGGTTCGATGGGAGGTGCGGGGTATGTGCGGTAACACTTCACTCGGTGATAAATATGTAGTATCTGGTACCTAGCGGCAATAACAAACAAAGATATACAGATAGCCATTAGGCGCCAAAAACCTATTCTCATTTTGTAAACGGCTTAGCCGTGGCTGGGCCACTTGACAGAGTTAGCCGTAACATCGGCTCGGCTTAGCTAATATTGGCTCGGCTCAAGCGGCTGATGACTATTTAGCCAAACCGCGGCAACACTACTTCACGGCGACGCTGTGCAGTGTTAGAAAGTGCTGTGCTTGCTTCCTCTTCTCACCACAGCACGTTGAGGCACTTTCCTCCCACCATGCCAGTTATTAGATTTACTTCCAGCTGTCATCTACACCCGACAACTACCAATCTCTTGAGCAGCATGCCCCGTCCACCCGGGATATACAACGACATTCCAAAGTTCCTTCCAAAAATGTGTCCTTGCAGATGGAAAGTGGACAATCCCATACCTTATACAATATTTCAAGAGGTCGGAATAGATGTACTTCTTGTCAAGTGCGATCGGTGACGACACATATCAGCAAATGGGAGGAGATTAAGATGGGAATACCTCAGTAAAGGCTTGTACACCCTGGCCTCCAAGTTCCTCGTCGGCGCCGCGCTGCTCACTCCGGGCGAAGGTACCATCAAGGGCGCCAACATCGAGAACGCATTGTATGATACGTGCGTCGTCTTCATTTTGCGAGTGCGCAATGGAGCCTGGACGATGGATGGGACGTAGTAGGGGGTGGGATCTGTGCAGTTCGTCGGAACTAACCCGACGATCGGCAGAGTGAAGTCACCCATTTCCTTCATCGGCCTCACTGTGACCACGTAAGTTTCCTATTATGCTATCACTTCTCGTGGTCCTCTTGCCCTCTCTCCCTGCACACCGGTGTCCTTCGTTTACCAACTCCTCGACATGTAGAAATGTTCCCGCTGCCGTCTACCCGCGTGGCTTCTGCTGTCAAGTCCTGCCCGAGTTCTGCACCCGCGACATGCCTCTTGGTTAAGGTCAACTATCATCAGCAACCTCGAAGCCCGGATTGGGAAGGGTGGCGTACCGCAGGCGACGCTGGGTGAATTTTTGCCGGATAGTTCTGGGCCGGAGTGTTTGGAGCTGTCGCAGAAACTGTCGGAGTGAGTATTGTCGGCAAGGGTATTGGTAATTACAGGTGGATTGGATTTTGGGCGCATTAAGTCTGCGTGTGGGTGATCACTTGAACTGGTGTTATTTAGCAATCGTCTCTTCCACGTCTTCGACGTCGATCCTAAGGTTGCACTTTCGTGTCTTCTTTCACACCAACTACTCCCAAGCTGCTCGACCCCGACATCCTTCGTGTCACGATATGATGATATGTCCATCCAACCTCCCATTCCTCCGCAAATCTCAACTCATCCATCCCTTTGTCTACCCTGTAGTCCATACCAACTCCCTGTACCCCGATATACCAAACCAGACCTTGTATAGAACGGCTGCATATGGACAAGTTATTGAAAGACTCTGGAAAGCTTCAGCAATATGTCGGGGATCCCTATTTAACTTAGGGCCAGGTCATAAAAAGGTAGATCCTCCGATTTTTTTCCCTTCATATTCGCGAGCGTAATAGCTGAATGCGTATATGTACGGAACCGCACTTGGTGGTGTAGCGGTTAGACCTCGACAGACAGTAATGAAGATTCTCATACCTCTATGCGGTGTTGAAGTCTCTTGTTTGACTCAAGGCCTGGTGATATCACCGTTTACGCGTCCGTTTTTTTACTATTTACAGGTGAAAACCCCCCAACGTCCATCTGTACGTATGTACAGGAGAAAGACCTGAAAGCATAACGGCTACACCTGGACGCATTATGAACCTCCCCATTACATCGAAATTCTATCAATATGTCGAAGGTCCTTGTTCAACCCAGGGCGGGTCATCTACGTTGATTGAGACAAACTGTCGTCCTTTTCTTATCCATGGGTCGAAAAGCTGAAGATGTTCGACTCAGGACCAGGTCATGCCAGTACCATAGGAAATACACATTTTCTCTCTTTCACGGACGAAAGGCGGAACATAATATGCTGGCAGGTACAGCGGAAAAGACCTAGCGGTGTGGTGGCTACCTCGACAGACGCATCCCTCCTTTCAACGCTATGTGTACACGACCAGGGGTATATCACTTACACTGTGAGCCGTCTCACTGTACTTTTTTTTATCGAGCAAATAAAACGCTTTAGAAATGCTTGGACTAGATATTTTAATGCAAGACCTAGTAACATAAAGTCTACACCACGACGGACGATGATGGAGACAGACCTACAGCAATTTATCTCATCTGAGTTCTCTGCTTGATTCAGGGCTAGGTCGGCTTAAATCTAAATTCTTTTCACATGAGAAAGTAGAATTTTTCTATATTCTCATTTATAGACCGTCCCTGTAAGCACTGCACTTCTTGAATCGATATCAAGAGTAAGGAAAATCTCTCGCTGCTCTTCGCGGTAAACCGCGTTGTAATGGTTTTGCATGGAGATAAATGGCGTAAGTTTGTTATTAATTGCGTAATCTTACTTCAATGTTGTATTAGTACAGTCATTCACCGGTCAATGAGACACCCAAATAAAGATTGCTCTCGGAAAATTTTAATATTACGAATATAAATATTTCTGTGTGGTAGATCTATGGAAATGGATCATAGAATATGTTGTATCTACTTGAAACTCAAAATTCCATTGTTGAAGGGCATATCGCATGTTATTAATGTCGCGAGCCAAGATCAGAGCCAAACCAGTTAATGAGACAGATGTCACGTTGACCTAATCGAGACATTCATGCTTAGTCACTATCTTCGCTACCACTGTTTCCCACCCCGCAGTCGACATCGTTGTTGTCGTCTTCGTCTTCGTCCTCCTCCATCAGATCATCCTTCTGCTTTCTTGCTGTTTGCATCTTGAGCGCGTTGGACTTCGCGTGGTTGACCATAATTTTGTCAAGGAGGTGATAATTAGCCCCTGCCATTTTCTTTGACAGCGTTGTGATGCAATGTGACCCTCATCGCCCGCACATCCATTTTAAGCATGATTTCATGCTTTCAGTCATTTTTGGTTTCCTGAAGCATTAGATAAACCTCTGAAGATGTCCACCCTGATATTCATTCAATGTTATACAATATTATGCCCAACAACCAGCTCTTTTGCAGGATTTAGACTCGAGATCACATTGATTTAAATTCACTTTTGGGAGACATTGATACATATTCTTATTTGCTAAGAGATCGGGATATCACAGCGCTTAGAGATTTTGGATTCGGATAGATATGATATATTCAAAGACATTGAGACAAGATTTACGATAATTGCTTTAAAATTGTGCCTATAAATGTGATTTGTCTCATTGAGTGGGGTGTCTCATTGACCGGTGAATGACTGTAACTGGAAATGGGAGAATGATTTCTGATTGGAAGCCTCGAACACCAACTCTATCGAGCTGAAGCCTCTCCAAGCTATGTTTAATCGATTCAAGAATGCGCTTTACGAAAGGAACATATTCACTCGGTGAACATCACATATGTGGTAATTGTTATTTGGAACATACCTTCCGACTCAGCCCGTGCTGATTAACGTAGCCCTGGTCGTCTGGGTTATCTGTGAAGCTGAATGCCGACTTCATGGATCGGAAAACGGGGGCATAAACCTGTTCGTTTCAAATGCAATATCAGGACCTTTCTGACAGCAAACAGTGTTCTTAAATCACTTTGGTCATGATGACGATTTCGTCTCGGGGAAGTTTAAGTTGCTTGATTGCTTTCCCTAAGACAATCTCCGATACACCATTCGAGTAAGACTGTGAAAGCAAGTCGTTTATAGGAATCGCATGAATGGATGCGATATGATTACGTTAGAAGTATCGAATGTTGATGCCAGCCTCGTATCTACTCAGATGAGAGTTAGAAATTTGATTTTATGCAAAGGTACGTTGGCGAGCACACATGCAGCCTGGGTATGCTTTAACGCCTCGTCTTCAGGTATTACCCACTCTTGCCAGTCCGGAGACCCATATGACATGCAACCCAAGATAATTTTTGAGACTTTCAGGCCAGACTTCCCGAGTCGAACTGCATTAGATATCCGTCCCATTAGCATTGTATTAGAGTAGCACGTAACACAGACTGTACCATACTGTAAGGCATCCCCTTCTTTTCCTCGAGCTCAGCCATAGTCGTTCGATAGTACCACGTTAATGGATTTCAAAGCCACCGGGATATAGTGGATGTATTGACATGAAGGTCGCCTTCCTGTACCATTATATAGTTCACCAACTTGCCTTCTGGAACATTGATAGGACCTCGCGCTTCGATGCGCAGCGAGGTGAGACAGGTCATAGGAAAAAAATTGAACTAAAGGGGATGTATTTCTGCGTTGGTTCAGACTCCAGAGATGTCTGGTGAAGTCTGAGCTCAAGTGATGGAGTAGAAAGGGCTGAAAATAGCACTTCTCAGGTTCCGCAACGCGGGAGGCTTGCGTCTCGGCATTGACAAAGTGTCTTCAAGAGGTTCGGGAGCGCATCCGAGCACGTAAATTTCCTCTCGTAATCCGGAAACATTACCCATTTGACCTAAGTCGCTTGAGAAGAAAAAATGTGTACTACATTTTATCGATGCAGGGGTGGCGGTGGGTTTGGTTAACGACCTAGTCTGGGCACATAGCGAGGGCAAAATGTTTTGCATGCAACTTGGACTAGCCATAGCTTTTCAAGAATATCATATTTTTCTTAGCGATAACTTGCATATTATACAGTGTCTTTACTTGTGCCTACTTTCAAAATTTGAATTATGAGGATGTACCATGGACTGAGAAAAATGCATTAACTTTACTCATAGAAATAATTTCTTTTGGCAATATAAAATGGCACCAGATAACAGTACTGGATACATAAGCAGATCATGTATGATTTTGAATCATAAAATATTACCTAGTCGTTATTGAGTTGTGAGCACCACAACTTACGCATTCATTTCGGCGGTTTTGATGGAAAATGGGGGATGATCACCTCAAAATCTCGGTTTTCAGCTATCTATATCTCTGATATAAAAGTTGCCTTTAAGAAAAATATAACGCTAATGAAAATTTATAGTTAATTGAAGTTGCGTGCAAAAAAATTTGCTGCCACTGTGTAATAGCTGTGAATGCTGCTGCTGTACTGGGGGAAAAGGATCTTGTGATAATTGGTACGGGAATCTCTCGATAGAGGATTTAAGTAATACCGGGCAAAGGCTTCTTTTTTACATCATGTTTTGTTCATCTATTATTTAAAGGACAACAAGTGAAACAAACGTCACGGGTCAGACGGGCCATCCCACTTGGCGTGCAGTAATGGTGCCACAACTCTGGCCGTGTGGGGTTGTTTTAGATCCCTAACGATGTCATGTTAATAGAACCTTCAAGCGAGGACGAGAGAAATTGCTGACTGCTTATGAGTCTAAGCCTCGCGGCTCGTTCACGTTCGATTCTCCGCGTTGGACAGAGCCGTAAGAAAGCTCAGAATGTGCGCTGTGTGCCATAGGAGGAGCCTGCGGCATGTCTTGTAGATTTCGAACTGGATTATTCGATATGAATGGCGCTGCATGTGCTTCCTCTGCCTGGCTAGCATAAACCGGTAGTGGATTGGTGTTAAATTGCTGGGGGTGTGGACGGGACCTCTGCTGTAGCGGCCACTGTCCCTGTGGTGCAGGATATCCTTGGGGCGGATACTGATGAGATCTGGGATCCTGCATGCGCATTCGCAGTTGATCATATTGATCAGGGGATAAGTTTAGGGGCCCGTCCTGCCGATGTTCGTCTTCCAGATAAAAGTCAACCTCGTCATGCATGCCTTCTTCTACTTCATCGGTGAGTACACCTTGTCCGCCGTTATGCAATTCCGAGCTTCCGTTAATCAGTAAGCGCTGGTTTGAAAGAACTCTCGGTTGATGCATCGACGGTGCCGGTGCACGCTGTTGACGATATCGGTGCTGCGCTTAATTACAATAGACGTTAAATATGTACTCCAGAGTATAAGAACGACGCATATACCTTGATTGTTAGATGGATATCCGTTGTAATAGCCATCGTTCATTCCATCGTTCACTCTACCATAGTTGATGCCATGATCATAATTGTTCATATTTCCTGCAGGATGGGGAGCTCGGATACGACATAAAGATGTAATTATCAGCAATAGAACTTACGTCGACTATCGTCCGTAACTGAGGAGTTATTGTGCGAATTGGTAGGATTATTCGTCGGTATATTCCCAGAGTGATTGTTGGTGGTGACTGAACTGCTGCCGTGGAAAGTCGTGCCACTAGCGACATTGTGGAATGTTCCGCCTCTGACTTCGTGAGGGCCAGAATTATTAACAAAGAATGGCATCTTTAACTGCGCGGGGACTACAGAGGGATCGATGGGAGATGCGAGGTGTGCGTGGTAACACCTAACTTGATGATAATATGTAGTATGTGGTACCTAACGGCAATAGCAAACAAAGATATACAGATAGCCATTAGGCGCCAAAAACCAAGTCGCCGCTTGGACGTGCGATGGCAGCAGATCAGATTCTTTAATCCTATCTGAGCAATCAGTGACTTAGACATCGCACAAGAACCCAGGACCGCGGTATGTACCTAGATAGGTCTAAGCTAATAACTGGTACAGTGGGAGGAAAGTTTCTCAACGTGATGTGATGAGAAGAGGAAGTGAGCACAGCACTTCGACGAGAAGATGAAGTAATCTTAGCGCCAAACTCGTGCCTGTTATAGATGGACGGGGTCTACACCGGCATTTTCCGGTCGTAGCCCCTTGGGGCACACTGTCCGAGCGTCCTAAATTCGGCCATTGATTAGCATTGCCGTCAGGCACCCGGGACGGCGCTTGTTAAAGACAGATTAGCACACGACGTCACATTGTGCAGCGGTTTCTCTTAGATAACAGTCTCTGCCCCCGTCCTCTTTTTTCTATTTGCCTCCTCGATGACAATGCCCTTCAACATGGGCCACAAATACCATCTCTTTCCCATAGCCGCTCTCAGTAGAAAATCGAGAGAAGCTGATCAAATGCGCTTTGAGGGTGCGCTTTCTCTTCTCTCCCTTTCCCTTTCTCTCGTTTCCTCTACGACTCACAGCTCGATTTCGTGATAATCAGCCAAAGAAGGCTCATACACCCCGGCCTCCGAGTTCCTCATTGGCGCCGTGCTGCTCGCTCCGAGCGAAAATACCATCAAGGGCGCCAACATCGAGAACGTGTCGTATGACACGTGTGTCGTCTTCATTTTGCGAGTGCGCAAAAGAGTCTGGATGATGGATGGGACGTGATAAGGAGTGGGATATATGCAGTTCGTCGGAAATAACCTAAAGATCGGCGGAGCGAGGATGCCCATTCCTTCATCGGCCTCGCTATGACCACGTAAGTTTCTTATTATCCTATCTCTTCTCACTGCCCTCTCTCCCTGCACACCTGTGTCCTTCGTTTACCCACTCCTCGACATATAGAAACGGCCCCGCCTCTATCTACTCGTGTGGCTTCTGCCGTTAAGTCCTGCTCTGAGCTCTGCGCCCGCGACATGCCCGTCCTCCTGGTTCGGGGCGACTATCATCAGCAACCCTCGGAATCCTCGAAGCCCGGATCTAGAAGGGCGGCGTACCACAGACGACGCTGGGTGAATTATTGCCGGATAGTGAGCCGGGGTGTTTAGAGCTGCCGCGGAAACAGTTGGAGTGAGTGTTGTTAGCAAGCCTGTTAGTAATTATAGGTGGAATTGGAATGGAATGGATGTTGTGTGCATTGAGGCCCGGTGTGGGTGATCACTTGAATTGGCATCGTTTCGCGATCATCTCATCTACGTCTTCGGCATCGCTCCTGAGGTTGCACTTTTCATGTCATTTTTCACACCAACTACTCCCAGGCTACTCGATCCTGACATCTTTCGCGTCGCAATATCAAGGTATGTCCACCCAACCTCCCTTTCCTCTACAAACCTAAGTCATCCATCCCTTGATCCACCCTATACTTTATACCAACACCCCGTATCCGGATATACCAAACCAGACCTGGTGGTGTAACGGTTACACATGGGCGGATTATTGAAAGGCTCTGGAACGATTCAGTAGTATGCCGAAGATCCCTGTTCAACTCAGGGCCAGGTTATAGAAAGGTGTATCCTCCAATTTTTTTCCCTTCATGTTCGCGAGCGTAATAGCTGAACGTGTATATATATGCAGGTATACAGAACCACGCCTAGTGGTGTAGCGGTAGGATCTCGACAGACAGTGATGAAGATTCTCGAACCTCTATGCCGTGTCGAAGTCTCCTGTTCGACTCAAGGCCTGGTGATATCACCGTTTACGTATCCATTATCCTACTATTTACGGCTGAAAACCCCCCTATGTCCATCTGTACGTACGTGCAGTAGAAAAGACCTGACGGTGTAACGGCTACACCTGGATGCATTAGCAACATCCCATCCCATCGGAATTCCACTAATTTGTCGATTTTCTAATTCATAGGTCAAAAAGCTAAAGGATTATTTAATGCAGGTATATCAGAGAGAACCTCGTGGTGTAAGAGTTGCCCGTAAACACGTCGCAAACCTCTATAATTTCCTGTCAAAGGCCTCTGTTCGACTGAGGACCAAGTTATTCAGTACCATAGGAAATACATATTTTCTCTCTTTCACGGACGAAAGGCAGAATATCAATATGCACGCAGGTACAGCGGGGAAGACATAATGATGTAGTGGCTACCTCGACAGCGTACCCCTCCTTTCAAGGTTATGCTATGTCAAACTTCCCTGTTCCGTGCAGCGCCAATCATTGCTGTGTTGTCGTCTTTTTCTTCTCCATAGGCTAAAATAACCAAACGTCCATGTATACGCAGACATAGCAGAGAAGACCTGGTGGTGTAGCGGCTACACCTCGACACATGGTACTCCCGAATCTATTCTCTCAGGTTGACTCAGGGCTACTTCTGGTAGGTAGTTCCTTCTTTCGAGGTTATACTTTGTCGAAGTTCCCTGTTCGACTCAGGACCAAGTCATGAGTTTCTATTCTTGTCACTTTCAAATAGCTGAGCATCTATATGCATCGGGGTTTAGGAGAGAAGACGCGGTAATATAACGGGTACACGTCAAATATCGCTCTGGCTACTCGATTCTGCCATACTTAACACGTCAATGCTCTTTTTTCAACTCAGGACGACGGTATGATTCAAAATATTGCCCTATCTCTCATAGATAAAAATATCTGAATGGCTTTTTGCATAGGAGGCTTCGACTACAGTATTTCCTTCTATTTTCTGGTAGGGGAAACAACAAGAATATAAATGTATCCGGCGTTGATATATTTGTACACGATCAGGGGTATATCGCCTACACCACGGGCCCTGGATACTTGGCGAGCTGGCTCACTGTACTTATTTTTATCAAGCAAATAAAACGCTTTAGAAACACTTGGACTAGGTATTTTAATGCAAGACCTAATGACATAAATGCTACACCTCGACGGACGATGATGGAGACAGAGCTGCAGCATTTTTTCTCATCTGATTTCCCTGCTCGATTCAGGGCTAAGTGGGCTTAAATATTTATTATTTTCAGATGAGAAAGTAGAATTTTTCTATTTTCTTATCTATAGACCGTTCCTGTAAGGACTGCACTTCTTGAATCGATACTGTATATTTCTAGAGACCGAACTGGCAACGTTGTATTTTTGGCACGCCAAGACAATTATTTCGTAAGCCAGTGATTACCTCATGAGAAACTTGTCCACGCTATCCGCTGCTGGCCACAATCTGAATCTGTCCACAATCTGTTTTTCGAATCGTAAAACTATCGATCTTAGTTTTCAGTTCTGGTAGCTCGAGATGTTCTACATTCTCTCGGGACTCACGGTCTCTGGCAGTACAGTGGGTAGAACCCGGAATGTCGCCCGAGAATTCTCGCTACGTCGACTCCAACTTACGATGTCTGACCTTCTGGTCGCCTTAGGAACCAAGTCAAGCTCCTCGCAAAGTATAGCGTGAGTTCTTCCAGCTGTGGGGACGCCAGTAGTTTCTATTCCTGTGTGCACGGATTGATTTCATTGCCAGCGAATGTTCGGCAGGGTATTTTCATAACATGCATCCAGCGTCTGTCGGCCTTCGGGCTCACACGGAGAGGCCGAGGTCTTTGCTCATTGACAGGATGAGCCAGCCAGACTGCGTGGGTTTGCTTCCTTTCGACGTTCATGACCAACTTGAATTGTGTATCTTATCCATCCCCGCCTACGTTTCTACAGTCAGCCGGGTACCAGCGGGCTATTGTGACCATGCCCCTCCGAGAGGATTACTATCGGTTCTCGGGGATGTATAGCTCAAGCCAGTCATCAATTTTCATCCTCGTATATAAAGTGAGACGAAATGGCTGGTATTTTCAACAAAATATCCTCCTTTATTCACTCTAATCGTCTGCCTTCGTCCAGTTTACATTATAGATATCTGTAATGGCCTCTCAGTCGACCCTCTTCCAACCGATTACAATCGGTACAATGCAGCTTCACCACCGCATAGTTATGGCGCCACTCACCCGCTTCAGAGCACGAAAGAGCACACACGTGCCGGTGCTTCCTCTTGTGAAAGAGTACTATTCGCAAAGATCTCGCACTCCGGGCACCTTCATCATCACTGAAGGGACAGTCATCGCAGCGAGAGCCGGTGGATACGTGAATGTCCCAGGCATCTGGAGTACAGAACAAATACGTGCATGGAAAGAGGTGTGTTCTACAATCAATTTTTATCCGCTGAAAATACATTAGAATGACATTAACGCTTCCATCAAGGTCACGGATGGTGTTCATGCAAATGGATCCTTCATTTACCTCCAACTGTGGGCGATTGGAAGAGCTGCATATCCAGACGACATAGTAGCGGATTCTATTACGCTCGTGGCACCTTCTGCCATCCCTCTCTCTTACCAACCTAGTCCTATCCCTAAAGAACTTACTGCGAAGGAAATACGCCAGTACGTAGATCTTTACGGGCAAGCTGCGAAAAATGCAGTCCATGAAGCCGGTTTTGATGGGGTCGAGCTGCACTCTGCGAATGGCTTCCTTTTGGACACATTCTTACACGAGTCGAGCAACAAGAGAACAGACCAGTACGGGGGAAGCATAGATAACAGGAATAGGTTTGTTCTTGAAGCGTTGGAAGCCGTCACCCGAGCAGTAGGCCCAGAAAGGACTGGCTTGCGCTTGAGTCCATGGAACGCCTTCCAAGGTACGCTTTTGACTCCCTGCTACATGTCGACTTGACTAACCGGGGGCGTTATTTCCAGAGATGAAGATGGATAATCCTATCCCTCAATTTAGTCAACTCATATCCTCCGTCAAAGATGCCCATCCCACACTCGCCTATTTGCATGTCACTGAACCTCGAGTGAACGGCGTAGACGAGCACGCAGGGGACATTCATGAACTCGCAGCCTATCATAAAGAGTCAAATGATTTCATTCGGGAGATTTGGAGCCCCAAGCCATTGATCGTTGCAGGAGGATTCGCTAGGAGATCTGCTATAGCCAGGGCTGATGCGACTGGAGACTTGGTTGCCTTTGGTAGGCAGTATATCGCCAACGTAAGTGTTAATATTGTCTACAGCTATTGTTCTTTGTTCACGTGCTATGTATTCTTTAGCCTGATCTTCCATCCCGTTTGTTGAAAGAGATCCCTCTTAACAAACCAGACAGGAACACTTTTTATATTTCGGGAGATAGGGAAGATGCAGCAATCGGATATACCGATTATCCTTTTGCGAATCAAAGAAAAGCCTCATGAGAACTGTTCGGCAGAAGGTGCACGAGAGAGGATTTCCCTTCTCATCCGTATTGGAAATATGTTAGGTCCTTTCCCTTCCTTAATTTAAATCGATATTAGACATGCTGGTTTCTCTGGGTCGAATTGAGATTATACCAGCTTCTGAAGGCGTGCATAACGCCTGCCTCCTCTGTTTCGGGCTGTCCATTTTCCACCTGAACTAGCTAACTTCGCAAGTCCTTTTATTTACTGATATTGATGGTAATGGCTACCGGCATAGTATACGATATACTGTGGGGTAGTTGCTGATAAAGTGGCTAAGAAATTCGCCATCCATTAATCATTACTCCCTTGATTATAAGATTGTCTTATCAAACGGACCTCCGGATTTGCACGAAGCAGCGTTCTCTACAAGTTCTCTATCACAGTGTTGGCCTGTTAAAATAATGTCCAGACAGGGACAAGCTGTTATAAAAGTGATAAATGAGCGAAGATACCAACTATAGGCCATGTCATTTATAAGATAATAGATGAAACAAACTAAGTACAAATGTACAAAACTAATACATGTGATATTCCAATGATGCATAACGTTGGGAAGGACACCTTCCCAATACATTATAAGATTTATGCGCTCCGAATATGAGTAACATCTGTGGCACGTGTGACTTTGGCAGTAAGTCATGCTCTGCAAGTTTACCAAAAGTGGATAGACGTGCAAGAGAAATGCCTTTTAAAGCTATGAATGACCCTTTCATGTGAGAAATCCTTCCAGAGTTGACCTTTCCTGGCTGATGTGATAGGGATGTCTAAAAATATTCCCCACAAATCCCATCTAATACTGCATATCCTACCAAAATCCCTAGGCCAACCCTATGCATTATGCGATATGCACTGCCTACTTCCCAACGCGGGAAATGACCTACACCATTGCATTATGAGAATTATGCAGTACACCATTTGAGAAGGGCAGTGCACCGCTCCAGCACTTGCTCCTTTCCTATCCAGATAGCACGGAAAGCTCGTAATTATTTCCAACATGGCCTCCAATAGGGGATTACATCATTACAAGGTTAGGATTATTTGGCGGATTGAACCAGGATTCAAGATCAGTTAAATTGTCAATTATCCGGAGTGGCTTCACGTTCGTGTACGGCTGGGTCTGAATATTTTCTAATGTTGCATCACGCAGGCCCCGATCGATTTCCTTTGATCTGTGGCCGCGGTTCCTGACGGTGGCGAAATCACCCAATAGGCATTCATTGTTTGTACTGCACGATACATGGTGTAACTTTAAAATCCCGGGCTATGCCCCGGAAACTATCGGGGATGTGGCTGTTTAATCCAGAAGAAAATCTGCGGTTTAATCCTGGTTTAATCCGCGAAAAAATCCCAATCTCGTAATCCCCTAATGTCTCCCTTGTTCTCATAATCAACTCGCTATCCTTGGTCTCCAGGGCGGAACATACCGTAATACAAGCCGGGGACACACGGAAATCCGATTATCCAATGAACGCACGACCAGCATTCAAGATCATGATTATCCGAGGGAGTGACAGTTAAGTTACACAGCCATCCTGATCCTTTATTATGTTGACCGTTGCAAGGATACGCTGCACCTTATTCGACCTCATTGTTGGCCCTGTTCTGAGAGGAGTATAAGAACTTTCTCGATGGTATCTAATTGACAGTTAGTTCTCTCTCGGAGTGGCTGAGCCCCCTTTTCTTTCTTTTGTTCAGTCTGTCGTTAGCAGGGCCTTCATTCGTTCTCGCCTTCTATTCGAATCTGTAGCTCAGTTTCGCATTTTACTCAGCATGAGTCCTTTGTCCAGATGTTTCCTTCTTCCCACCCCCGTGCTTGTTATCACACTGGCGTCTCTGCTCGTTTGTGTACCCGCCCTAGTGCTCTCGGCCTTCAACTTTGGCATCCTTGCGATTTGTCTGAATACTTTTGCCTCATCCCTCACGATAATCTTCCATGCCATTATCCTTATTCTCGGATGGCGTCGACGCAGTGCTATCCCTGGTGACTCATTCCGAATTACCTCTAATCCCATGGCACCTACCCTCGAGACTCTTACCACTCAGAAGCCATGCCCGGCATTCAGTTTCGTAGGCGTTGGAAGCCTCGCATTGTTAGCCATTCTCTACACCATTGCATTTGGCAAGATGGTGGACACGACGCTTCACGGCGCTCGTAGCCTCCTTCCTGCCGAGAGGGAGAAAGGGATAACACGTCCGTGGAATATCAAGATCCAGATCGTTCAATCGGTAGTATTGGGAGTCGAGGTACTCTTACTACTTGTCCTTTTGGTTATCTGCGCACTAGGGAGAAATAAAGTTGTGGCAGAAGAGGAAGAGAAATGGGAAGAGAAAGATTATGGCATGGACACACCTGTGGTGCGTACTTCTTTGCCTCAGCTAATGGTTCCATGGTAGTTAATATTTTTTCGCAGTCTAGAACTGGATCCCCAATGCCATGGTCAGAGCCACGAGCAACCGAATTCTCTTGAGAAATCTTGCCAGAGATACGGCTCATGCTCTTGCGCAAGCGGAGTTCTTGGTTGCACGTCTATAGACATCGAGAAGCTCCTAGTCCAACAGTGCCAATCCAGGAGATCTCGCTCTGTTGTCAGACCAGCAGTATATGTCCCAAGATTAGATAAGCGAATATCCCATAGGATCGCTAGGCGCTCCATACTTCTCGCTTCATTACCTAGCGTAATGTGACCATTATTGTGCTAGCCATGTTGCACGATAAGTACTTGCTGAGCAAGGATTTTTAAAGTTACCCTCATTTACTCTTTTCAATCTTCTCTATCATCTAGTAGCGACGTTTGTCTTAGCAGATGCTTAAATTTTGCTCTATTCCCTGTCCATCCTTACACGTCAGAGTCTCCGAACTACCCACAGTGTACTCCCAGGTGTTCTTAGGATAGCACTTTAAATTTCCTGAACTTTTGTCAATTCACGTGATTTCTTGCCAAAATAATTACACCAGCGTGTAGCTATCGAATCATAGCTTCTACTGGCGAAATATTATGCCCATTGTGCTAATATCGGGTGAGTACTGAGGATGATATTGCGGATGTCCAAATGGTCACGGTTTAGGCTTCCTTGGGACACGTGTGACACAGCGTGATTCCCCGTGGTTTGTCACGAACTGCTCTCAGATTAGATTCGAGACAGGAGAGCGACGGGTTGTGGATATATCACCATTTTAATTCCACTGTCCGAAGGAACCCTTGTGTCCCAAGGACCCCCAGTACACTGTAGGGCTGAAAATGACAGAATCAGCAAGTTGTCAACGTTGAGCGGTGCGTTCTGTAAGAACTAGACACGAGATCTCAGTCTTTTAAAGCACAATGACCATATTAAAAGCTAACCTAGACATGAGATCTAGGGATAATACAAATGAGTAATAAGTAAAAGAAATGAATAATAAGTATCAACGCTTACCTCAGTCTTTACAGGCACAACGACTGAGGTTTCGAAACGACGAAGAGTACCTTATAACTACAAGAGTCCGTAATAAACTACAAGGAGAATTAGAATGCAGTAACTACGTTGAAACAAGTAATAAACGCATATGGATTTGTGTAGCAGGAAGTGCAGCACAAATCCTAGGAGTACAATACAAGTTAAATTGAAAATCAAGAGCCGCAGGATAATATATACTGAAGCAAAATAGCATGAAATAAGATATAATGATTCATACTGAGAAAAAGGCTGTGCGGACACACATACATAAAAGAAGAGCGCGTCACCATTGGGATGTCACGGGGTTTGATTATTCCAACATGTTCGTGCTGCCACTTGAACTGCAGGGAGTCACTCAGTAAAAAGGAAAAATCAGGCCAAATTCAGGTGATAGTCATAAATGACTATAAATTTGACATTTTTGGGACATTCACCTGACTATACAAAGTCCTTTGATAGTCCAGTATAGTCAGTTTGCAACTGGCAAAATTTCTTATTGGAAGTCATACTAGAGTCAGAAAATAGTCAACTTGAAGTCAGGGTATGGTCAACATGTAGTCCGAGGATAGTCATGTCATTCATATTTATTTTACTGGTATAGTCAGATGGTAGTCAGGCAAAAGCCAATGACTAGACATATATAGTCAGGTATTTCTAGAATATGACAAGATGATGCACATTACATCTACAGGAATTTGCACCAGGAGCTTTGTAGCTTGCACCACTAGATGCTGTGGTTTTCTTTTTTGACTTGCACTGGTGGTTCCCAATAAATAATGCCAGTGGTTTTTAATGCCAAACTGAGACATACCATAATAATGCCTTTAATGTCATCTTGAGTGGGTTTGTGCACACAAGAATTGTTCATAATCCCATTGACCAATGCTAGAAGTGGTTGTAGTAAGGGTGGGCACTGCTAGTGTATGAATTCAAGTAAACTACTTACCATCCTTCAACTGTGCCTTGTTGTTTTGACACTGCTGTTTTCCTTTATCCAGTTCTTGAGCTCTTCCTTATAAATGGCCTGAAGAGCGAAATTAGCATAGTCATCACACATTTCAATCAGATTAATGGACTTGCAATCAAGCATGCAAGGTCTTGTCCCATACCACATATTAGTCACTATCAGGATTTGGAGGGCTATTGGAGTTTGAGGGAGAACAGGCTGCTATGGGATTGCAGAAGTATTAGAAGAAGCTGGATCTGCAACAGCTATGGGATATTGATGCAATGATTTAGCAGGTATCAGAGACTGGAAAATGAAGAGGTTTTGCTTACATCTGATGCATCTCTCCTGTCTTGACCCTATTGTTGCTGGCATTGTCATTGTTGTTCTTGTTGTCATCTATCATGTTTATGTCAATGTTGATGTTGAGGCTTGCATTGCTGTCAAAATCACCATTGTGAAAAGTCTTGGTTATGGATGGGGAGTGCTTGCAGCATTTTCCAAGAGAAGGTTTCCATGGCTGAGTGTTGTCACTATCACTAACCACATTAGAACCAGGGAGCAAGAGGAGGGTGAGGAGGAGAATTGATTGGATGGGACTTAATCACATGGTACACCAGTATACATACTAGACTACAATTCAATTCATTGATATATGCTGCCTGTCATTATCAAAAATTGACCTGGCCACAACCAGACTTCAACCTAACTGTGCCCTGACATTCATCTGACTTTTGCATGATGATTTGACCACAATTTGAACATTCTAACCTTTCCAAAGAAAGACCTTGGCATGATATACCGTTCCATTTTGATGACTATGACATGACTGTGGTATGACTCCCCCTGACATCTCCATGACTTGCCTAGACTTTTGCTTTTTACTGAGTCACAGCTCCCACTTGTCATGTGGCTATGAAGACAGCCTAACTCAATAGGATCCAATGTTAGACTCTTATAAGATTAGAATGTTTGAAGGCTGCAGATTTGACCCCAGCAGTAAGTTGGGGATAAAATTCTCAGCAGATTTTTGTTGCTTCCCTCATAAATCCTAGATTATCGTGAATCAGAATGGAGATGATAGGATGATAACAGTGGCAACAAGAATGTTGCCCGCCTAGCTCAATCGGATAGAGCGTCAGACTCTTACGAAAATAGGATATCTGAAGGCTGCGGGTTCGACCCCCGCGGTGGGTTTAGGTTGCATCCAGCACAGGCAATAGTTTTTAGTCCATGATTCTATTAAATTTTTGGCTGGGGATGGTGTTTTACATCTTTGTTCCTACATGCATAACAACGACTTGAAGTACAGTCCTGCAGAAGAAATTTATTCAGTAGTATGGTAATGAGCTTTTCCAGACGTGGGTTATGCGAATGTGAGTGCACTCTCCACTAAACCTGGCGGAGCAAACGTCAAGCATTGGGCTGCAACGCCGCAGCACATGCATTGGCTATCCCTGCAAGGTTGTAAAAATAGACCCAAGCTATTTTCAGTGGAGCCTATTTACGTAAATTCAAGATTAACCAAATAAGCATGGGCGGCGGGCGCGGAGAGTAGCGGAAGCCTAGCGGCGCGGAGGATTGCACTCCGTTACACTCTGAATCATTTTGAAACTCGATCAGCCGGCAATTATCAAAGCCGACCATGGTAAGTAGGTATGTACTTATGCTTCTGTGATATCGGTCATTCCAAGTCCGTGACTTCCTCTCCCGTCTTCCCCCTCCATACCCCACAGGTCGAGAAATCCATTGCACGCGGCAATGATAGGTGTTTGGAGATTCAAATTCACAGTCCTCTACATCCTCGTTTGATGGCATTGAACACGCTATCTTCACCTCCAAAGACGGGGTGTCAGTGCGCATCGGTATATCTGCGAGATCGAGCGCTTCTCATATAATCCATACTATTATGTCGCAGTTGAAGGACCAGGGCAACTAATTCAATGAGAGACTTGACTGGGGAAGGAGAGAAGCCTTCCATCAATTTATAGAAGAAAAAGGTGCATTCCTCTCCTTTCAGAGAATGTCCGACATATCCTTTCTCACCATTCCTCTTTAAATTAGCTCGAACATACACGAGCCCATATGCGCCATTTGTTGCACATCACTCCATCCTACTATGCAGTAATTGGGCTCGTCATCTTTGACTTGGTTATCGTCTTCATATTCGTGCTCGAAATCTTTGCGTCTCTCATTGCTTTCGGCCCACAACACTTTCTACAACCGTTGTATGCCATCGATGCGCTCGTCGTCTTTGCCTCCTTTATTATGGAGATTTATTTCCGTTTCGCAAGTAACGGAGGGGCTGGCTCATCTCTCGCAGCGCTTGTGATCCTTCGTTTATGGAAAGTTGTACGCGCAATCCACGCCATTGCGCATTCAATCGAGCTGAAGAATCAATCAATCATTCACGAGGTTCAGGAGGCAAAGAGGAGGTCGAAGAGGAACAAGAGGAGAGTGCAACCATGCTCATGCGCGATGAGATCATGATCAATTATCTTTGTTCATGTCTCCCAGATGTAACGGAAAGTCAACTGGAGGAATACGTTACACGCGAAATCAAGAAAAAGCTGGAGTATTGAAATACTGAAAAGGTTACGACGATATTCAAAGCACATCTTTATCCTGACAAGTCCCCTTCCAAATGAGTGGATGTTGAACGAAAATCAGCGAAGCCAATCAGTTTAAAGTGTGAAAATGTGTAGACAAGGAAAGTATACCACCGTCGTGGAGCGGTTCTCTATATGGCGATCTGGCATATCTGCAATTTTCTCACTTGTGCTATTATCTGTAATTGGAACCTTATAAGTGTATTATTCAAACTCAACACCTGGCGGCCTCTAAAGCGTTACTTCCAGAAGTATGTTTACAC
Organism: Nidula microcarpa; assembly: GCA_036937055.1. Taxonomy (NCBI): domain Eukaryota; kingdom Fungi; phylum Basidiomycota; class Agaricomycetes; order Agaricales; family Nidulariaceae; genus Nidula; species Nidula microcarpa. Next base: position 15,544 of record JASFDD010000070.1, on the reverse strand, counting down.
CCGGCGCCATGCTTTGGCCACAGGAGCAAGAGCTCCATTTCTTCATCCTTTTAATAAATACGAGACATGTGGGCGCTTCTCTAGCGTCAGGGTTACACATCGCTAGTTGATTGGGCTCGATTCTCTCATTTTCTTCATTCTCTACTGCCATAGAGACATTGAAAATGAATTCCTTACAAGAAAAGAGGTTGGATTCAATAAACATCAAATCAGTGCTCATCTTAAAAGTGATTTCGTATATGTATATGGCACGCCGATTTCTCGTTGCCCCTTCCAACGTAATCATATTTCTTTCACTCGTGCGATTCCTGTAGATGATTTCCTAGAGCTCATTTGCTTTCAGTCTTACTCGAATGGTTCATCCAAAATCGTCTTAGTGAAAGCAATCAAGTAACTTAACCTTCCCCGTGACGAAATCGCCATCATAACCAAAGTAACTTTGGAACAGTTTACTTTCAGAAAACCGCTGATGTCGAACAGGTTTATGCCCCCGTTTTCCGATCCACGACATCAGCATTCAGCTTCACGGATAACCCAGACGACAATGGGTACGTCAATCAGCATGGGCTGAGTTCTATGGAATCCATGAATTGGAATCATCTTCCGATAAGTGGCAATTGTAGGATATCATATTCATTTGTCAATCACAGGCACAGATTCTACAAGTACATAATGGAAGAAAATTGCTTCAGTAAAACAGGAATTCAGGTCAACCATAAATTATTTCGGCTTCATTAATTGTTAACCGCGGAGAAACTAAGACCTCCCAATCCTTCCCAACCCGTCAAGCTCGGAGTCCACCCCGTAGCCGGTGAATACGCTTTGTGATGGATCGCACCCCCGGTCCCAATGACGAACATATCGATGCGGTCGGCCGACCAGCACACAGCCGAAATGTCCCTTATCACCGTCCCACCCATCGCCTCATACGCACCTGCGACGCCACTGGGGCCCCAGCCACCTGTGGGAGTCCACCATTTATGGTAGATCGCATTGTCGGTTCCTACGAAAAAATTAATCGTTAATTACGTTACTTGCCAGTGACAAGATATACTCAAGCTCACCAACAACAAAGATATCTAGCCTCTCTTTCGCCCAGCTAACAACCTTCGGAACCGTCGTGCACGCCCCACCCATGTTCTCCCAAGCGCCTGCTGGGCCTGCAGGTCCCCACGCACTCCCATCCCACCACTTGTGATACAAAGCCGAGTCCAGCCCAACACCGAAGACATCAATTCGTTTAGGACCCCAACAAACCGCCTCGGGCGCACCGATAATCTGCCCACCCATGTCCTCATATTCTCCTGTGTTACCATTGGGACCCCAGAGTGATCCATCCCACCACTTGTGGAACACACCGCTATTAGTGCCAGTGCAAAAGATATCGATCCTGTTAGCGGCCCAAGAGACGACGCTAGGGGCGTGCAAGACTTTTCCACCTATGTTGACGAAGCCATCATTCCAGTGGCTCCCATCCCAGAACTTCTGGTATATACCACGGTCCTTGCCTACAAGGAATACGTCCAGGCGGCTAGGGCCCCAAGATACAACAGCGGGTTTGTCCATCCACTCGCCGCCGAAGTCCTCCCAGGTGAGCGTGCCAGGCCCCCACTGGGAGCCATCCCACCACTTGTGCAGCAGGTGATGGTTGGTCCCAATAGCGAAGATGTCGAGTCGATTGGGGCCCCAGGAGACGCAGACGGGGTCATAAAGAAATGTGCCACCAAGGCGCTCCCAGTCGGTTTGGGAGGGCCTCCATTGGCCATTCCAAGCTTTGTGGTAGATGGCGGAGTCAGTGCCTATGACGAAGAGGTCAAGGCGGTTGGAGGACCAGGCTGTCATGTTGTTGCAATATCGAGGAAGATGAACTCTGATTATTTCTCGAGTTGTATAGACTATGGTCGAAAACACGGTCTTTTATAGGTCTTGAATTGCCTCCCTTCCCACGAGGATTCAAAGGAGACATGTTTTAGACGCGATGGATGAATATCTTCTGAAGGCGGTGGCAGTAGTTCTCCCCACCAATGCAAGCAGCTTGGCGTAAAGAAACAGGTACAACATTTACGTAGCAAGGCACGTTCGAGGACTCTCGCCCTACGTTTTTCCTGTTGGAATTATTATAAATGATGGTTGGGGTCATGAGTGGCCAGCGGATGATCGAAAGAGTAGTTGGAATCCCATTGATGATGGCCAGGCATTAAGAGTGGAAGGAGTGAATGAAGGACGTAGAACGGTAGCTTGAAATCTCCGGACTAAGCATTAGTCACAAGATCGGAGGTGAAGGCCCAGGTGGGCGTATTTCGAAGTAAAGGTGGACGATCCTCTGATTCCTTCAGGGCAGAGTGCTATCGAGGCCATAGAATATCCATCTCAAACTCACAATATCGATGAACAATATAAAAATCTTGAAAAAGGACACTGAAACAATGCTCAAAAGAGTTGCAGCTCACAAACCATATTTATCAGCGTCAAATCGTACATGAAGAAAGGGGTCTTTAGCACATACCAGATACTTCCGTTTGCTTCTCTCTTTTTCTGGCTCCTTCTGCTCCGCATCTGGTATTACAGAGGGCGGGATCTTCGAAACACCGCGCACGTGCGTACATATCGACGCCCAGCCTTTTTACCCGTTAATAAACGAGATAGGAAAAATGGATCCGAGCAGATTAGATGACCTGGCCTTGTGTCGAACAAGAATCTTCGACATATTTCGAAGCCTTCCAGATTCTTTTAATAATTGTTCTACATATAGCCGCTATACCGCCATGTCTGGTTTGCTTTATCAGGTACTTGGTCTTGGGATGGGCTACAGGGCGGACGAAGGGATGACTAAGTTGGGATTTACAGTAGAAGTGAAGGTTGGGTAGACTTACTTCGATTATGATAGTGGTATGTGTCAAGAATATTGAGGTTTCAACAGCCTGGTTTGAGTGCGCGTTAGAGTAACATATTAGAATCCTAGCCGAAGAAGCGGTCGAGAAAACATTCCCTGCCACAAAGCTGCCATTTACAGCGCGATTTAAAGCTCAAAGAACGCGTATCCATTTCCATTTCCATTCCAATCTCCTCTTGCTTCTACCACGCACGCACGCACGCACGCACGCGCCCATCCATTCATCCCTATAGCCTCATTCCGGCTCCTTCCGCGGCAGTTCCACTTGCTCCGGCCCAAACTATCCGGCAGAATCCCACCTAGCGTTGCGCTCTCATTCCTCCCTCTCCAAATTCCGGCTTGCTGTCGTCGGTGGGTGCCTATGGGTAGTCATCCGGGACCAGGAAGATGGGCATGTCAAGGGCGCAGAAGCCGCATAGGACTTGGCGGCCGCACGGGGAGATGAGGGCGGGAACGTTTCTGTGGGAAAGAGTGTGGGTATGGGGAATAACGAGGGCTTACGTCGTCATTGCGAGGCCGATGAAGGAACGGGTGCCTTCGCTCAGCATCATCGTCAGCTCAGCACTCAACAGAGCCACAGTACGACTGGGCTGGACTCACAGCAACCTTCACAATCGCCGTGTGCTCAGCACATATCGTACCACTTACCTAATCCTTGTCTTCAATACACCGCTGATTGTCTCGAGGTGAACCCAGCACACACACTATAAGACGCATTCTCGATATTCGAGCCCTTGATGATCTGCCTATCTGGCGTAGGCAGTGTGGCGCCAACGGGAACTTGGAGTACAGGCTGTAGCAGCCTTCCTTGTCCGTATACCACGTTATCGACTTCAGTATAATGGTAAGGGTATGGAAAGAAAGGAAAGAGAGAAAGGACAGGAGTGACGACATGAAGCGAAAGCGAACCTTCAAACGCGCCCTTGATCAGCTTCTCCCGATCCTTGACCGAAAGCGTCCATGCGCGGGAGGTGGTGAGCATTGTCATTATAGGTATGAAGTTTAAAGAGGAGCGTTATCTAGGAATCAGAGAGATGGAGAAAGAGGAGATGGAGAGAGCAAGCAGCCTTAGACTGGGCGTCCATATTGTACTTCTCGTCTTGCAATATCAAGAGCCGGCTCGTTTACGATAAGCCCACGCACACGTGCAATTTCCTTTGGTGGCTGACACCCTATCACCCGCTGCCTGACCAAAATGCAGAACCCTGTCTATGTCCAAGTAAGAATCGCACATAATAGTACCGCAGCAGCGGAAGCATCAAACAAACAATCCCCTCGCCTTTTACTAGGGGATTCCGTGATGCTTCCGCATGCAATGCTGCAATACAATCTTTGGAACAACTCCCTTCCTTGAGAAGTCGGATTATCAGTTTATTTTATTTTGGCGTTCGCAATCTTAGAAAATTGTTTTGCACCCGCGCTAAAAAATAACTTTGCCCTCTTATTTCCCAGTTCTCACATGACCGGGACGGCAATACCCGAGTGGGATCTCATCGAGCTCAACATCGACATCGGTCGCAGCCATATACACAGGTCAAGTTCCAATTCACCCTGGATATCGTCTTTCCCTTCATATCCAGCCCAACCCAATACTCACTCCGAATCCCCCACGATAGGCTCATCACCATGCACCCCCGCGCGAGTGCGATCCATGCCCAGCGTTTCTTCGCCTCCGCGCACCAGCTCCCGGGGCACCTGCAGGTTCTGATCCATTCCCGGCTCACCAGCACCACCGCCCCCAGTCCCGAGTTCAGCGTGGATCCAGGGGGAGCGAAGGCGAAGAACCCGTTCCCGTTCCCCGCTCACCCCCGCCCGACGCCGCACCAGATTTTCCATTTGCCGATGGGGGCGTCGCAGGCGGATATTAAGACGCGATGTACGTCCTCTTCTCTCTCTCCGATCCGTCTACCTGCCCTTCCTTCCTCCCCTCCTTTCCTTTCTGGTTCACAGAGCTCGACTAAAATTTTGAATCTAGACTATGACCTCGTCCGCCTGCACCACCCCGACTCGCACCATTCCTACCCCCTCCCGCCCGCTGAGCGGCACGCACGTTTCCAGAGCATCTCCGCGGCGTACGAGGTCCTCCGTCGCGGCTCGCTACGCACGTATCCGGGGCAGGGTAACTTCGATCCCTACATCCACGAATTGGATAGGAGGAGGAGGGCGTACTATGCGACGCACAATCGGCGCGCGGAGTATGAGAGGGCAAGAGGCAAGTGGAAGGAGGAAGAGAAGCCGACGGAAGAGATGTTGTGGAAGGAGAAGATGTTTTTGTTGTTTGGGGTTTTGGTGCGTCCTTATCCTTCTCTCCTTGTCACACCACCCATCTTATCACCTTCTCGCCACCGCCCCTTTTCTTGCCTCATCTTCCTTCTTATCTTATCTTATCTTCTCCTTCGTACCTCCATCCCCCTTCGCGCGTACTAACTCACCCCCTCACAGACACTCGCCGCGGGCCTCTACCCACCTCTCTTCTTTGGCTCGCTCTACATGGACAAAACGCACCGCGCGGCCGCGACCAACCTCTCGCAGGCGCGGAAGGAGGCAAGGGAGATGGGCGAAATAAGGAGGGAGAGTGTGAAGGAGAGGGTGAGGGAGTACAGGAAGCGGGAAGGGGATGGGTGTGGTGAGAAGGCGGGGGGAAGAGGAGGATGGGGTGCGGGTAAGGGTGTGGCGGCGGCATCGGGAGGAGTGGGTGCAGATGCGGGTGTGGGTGCTGGTTCTGGTGCTGGTGTGGCGGTGGTTGGGCGTGCTGGCGGTGAAGGTGTAATGGTAGGAGAGAAGTGGAAAGCAGAGGGAGTGGTTTCTCAGCTGGCAGGACGGACGGCTGAACCAGACGCATACGCGGAGCCCATGGAACCAGAAGCGCACGCAGGCGCAATTGAACCAGGAGTACCCGCTGACCCAGCACCTTCCACCACCCAACCGGAGCCTTCAGACGGACAAACGCACACCGAGGACGAGGAAGAGAATGGAAGGCGCTGATTTGTCAGGGGTATCTTTATTCAATTTGATTCTTTTCCTTTTTCTTTTCAATGTTGTTGTATACCTAACCGTAAAATCAATGGCTGTATTTTGAACCCCTCTCTCCTTCTATCGTTGCGGTTTACAACGTACCTCCGGCTCTTTGTCACTGTTCCGATCGGCTCATCCGTCGGCACCTCAACACCCCGCGGACAGAACCCCCGTTCTTCCACCCCTCGGCCCAATCCCTCTTCCCCTCCCGCTGTCACGTCCGCGGGCTCCATCCTCCCTCACGCAAACGGCACTTCCCTCCTCGCCGCGTGTCTATACGGACTAGAGGGCTGGCGGGGGTGGGCATGTATGTTTCCGTCTCCCTCTTCTCCCTTCTGTCATACTCACCAAGTTCCAACCGTATTCGCAGGATGACCCTCTTTTCCAAACTCATCTCCCCTTACCTCCCCCTTACCTCCCCCTCTCCTGCAGCGCACATCCCCGGGCGCCCCCTCGCCCGCCTTCTCTGCCTCCCGCCGAGCCCCAAAGCGGACATGATTACCCTCGACTTAGTGGCGATTCACGGCCTCGTTGCGCTGGCGGGCACGGTGAGGAGGACAATGGCATGGTATGGCCTTAAAGGCCCACTGGCGAATCTTTGGTACTTGGCGATTAGGATAGGGAAGGCGTAGGGGGCGGTATGCGTGGGTGGGGTGGGTGATATGCCTTGGTGCGTCGTTTGCATTTGGTTTTTTTGCGGGGTGAAGGGCTCATTGGCTTGGAAGAGGATGTGAAACTGGTGCGAGTAGCTGATGATTCTAGTGAGGAGGGGCGTGTACTGTGCTGTGGTAAGGGTTCGTGGTTGATCGCGTCGTCGAAAGAATGTGCGCACGACAAGGAAGACGAAGAAGTGGAAGGATGGGGGGTCAAATCGATGTATTCTTTCTTTAATTTATTTGTATTTTTAACTCATAATGGCGGTACTCTTTCTAAGGCCGCGACCTGCACTTTCTGTGATGGTGTAGAGTCTTGGACAGCCTTTACTGTTTCACAACAGACGATAACTTTTCATTCGGGCCCCAGATATATACAGAGGCAGGAAGGCTCGAAACTCGTACATCTCTTTGATGACCTTTGAATGCGCCGCTCTCCATCTATTTCTTTTCCTTCAGCTTATATTTTTTACTCGACATGAAAGATTCTTTCCTATTCTCCTCTGGACAATTTATACATCTCTCGAGCTGCACTTTCCCAGAGATCGTGGAAGCCTTGAGAATTACCTTTTCGTCAACTGTTGAGGTAAGATATCAACCGAGAGAAAGCCAATAATAGCCTGATCTTACACCACTTACCCTAGTAAGGCTTTCCGCGATGTTATTCCTCGCGGAGCGGGACGCAGATAGCAGTATTGCGTTAGCTTGCTATTCGACAAAGCCACATGGGATTTACTTTCCTTATGCTTGTTCTAACTTGTACTACTTGTCAAACTAAGTTGTCCTGCCAAAAGTTACACTGTTAAGCACCATGAGCCAGCTGACGGAGCAATAGGCGTACCTCCTCGTTGCAGCGAATATAGCGATTAGCATCGGGATGCGAAGTAAACGAGGAATTATTACTATATATTGCTACATTGAACGTTGTTGCTGGGAGGTGTTGTTAAGTAAGTTGTTGAACTCTACGTTCAATTCGACGTCCTTGTAAACGTTCCAGATAACCACATTAGCTCGTTCAATACAAGTCGATGGATTAACAAATATTACCACTTCCGCACAATCCTCTCAACTCTCAAACAATGGCTGCTACTTCTGGGACCGAAGTTTCACATAACATGTCAGATTCAGATAGACTGGATGAATTTTACGTCCCCTTCAATATAGAAGGAAATGAAACAGATTCCGACGTACTTTCTTGTGGCTGTAGAGATCGGCCAATATCATGGTCTTTTGAGACATTCGCAGGTTTATGAGAAATTTGTAAGGATGACAGAGTTTGATAGATTATTTCCATTGACATTTATCATGGGAGTTCAAAAATTTATGCCATAGAAGTCTACCTACACTGTAATCCTGAAAATAATGAAGTTAATTCTCGAGCTTTGAGTTACGAATGCATTTTGAATATAACAATCTGGTGGAAAAAATATCCAACATACGTATGACAGGGAGAAGCAACGCCAATCGACTTGAAACAAGCTTTCCCAACTAGCAAATACTAAAGCTGAATCACGAGGTGATTTGGCTGACAGCTGATATTTTTGCTTCTAGCAGAGTGATAATAATCATCGTGTGCGGCAGTCCAATCACGAACATTGCCCCACTTGAATACTCAATGTGTCGCTACCTAGGGCTTGTACGGCGGAAAACAAGTTGACTCGTTGACGGTATGTACGCATAACCTCAGCCGGTGATCATGAAAGTATTGATGCTATGTATACCTCTGGCAGATTCTAGTGAGCCTATATGGGATACGGGAAGCAAGGTATATAGTTTATTCGTGAACTTGAGCTTACACGTCTGATGCTCAACATTATATCTGAATGATGCCTCAAGCCCAATGAGTTCTTGTTTTACTAGTTTCTTGTTCTCGAATCTATATGATGAGCAAAAATAATGTCGTTGACCAGTATTGATAGGGTCTACTCCTAACACACCAGGCTATGAGTATTTTTGAAGTAGAAAGGGGAGCGAGACGTACATCCATGAAATTCGCGTTTAACATTCTTCATGCTGCTTACTGCCTTCAGTATGCTCCTGATACGACGGACGATGACGAACTATCCAGTTAAAGTTTAGCATTCGATAAGTTTAAGAGAAATGCAACAATAACACTCACCAGATGATCGATGCGGAAAGATCCAGTACCCACTAAGACTATGTCGCAGGTTTTAGATTTATCCACGATACACAGCCTTAGGTGCACCTCGTTCTTGCGGTTGTTGAATAACTTTTAAATAAATTCTCAGAAGCACTGCGCAGCGGGATGTCAGCCGCACGCAAGAACAGAAATATATCGACACTTCGACTGCAATATCAGGTCCAAACAATCTACAAATCCCGCTCCCAATGGAGACGGGCGAAATGCCGACATAGTGTTCACTGAATGTAAAAAACCTCATTCTAGTATAAAATAAACACAACAGGTAGGTCATAACTTCACAATCCACTTCCTCTTGAATTAACTGGAGCACTATATCAATGGTTAAAATCAGCCGAGCTTTGAATATTCTGTCTACTGCTGCCACCAGCACTTTCGTCATTCAAGACTTTCAAGGGAACTGCGCTAACCTCCAGGGTGGGCGAACGGCAAATTTGACCGCTGTTTTCTCCTTTGCGTGTGGAACTCCTCCTGCCGCTAATGAGAAGGTGAGTTATCCTACAAAGAGAACGTTCAAATTTTTTTTATTACTGATAAGAGAAATTTTGCATTTTAGTGGACTTTTACTTCCACTCCGGTAGCGGGTAGTTATAAAGTAACAAATGTACAGGTCACAGACGCCGTACTATCATACGCAAATGCATTCGAAGCTGGTAATTGGAGAGCTGTTGGCCAGGGTACAGTGTCCGTAGTCAATTCAGCGATCACCTGGAGCTTAAGCCCCAACGGGAATGGATTCAAGTAAGTGACGTTGCTGTACCGACATGCACGCATTTGAGCTGCTGCTAAGGCATGCTTCCTTTGACAGTTTGGTCGAAAGTGGTCAAGGAGCTGGTCTTATTTCGTGGCCTCTGCGCAATTACACCACGAATGAACCGTTTGGACCATTTGCACCTGTAAGAACCCCTTCTCCAATTTTCTCGGGATAATTATTAACGGTTACATTCAGATGGGATTGGCAACCGCCAACCCTGCTGATCCTCAGCAGCTGTTCAAGCTCATAGCCGTTTGTGAGTGTACCACGACGCACTGTTTTTATTCAAGATCATGACTAATATGACCTATTAGGAGAGGCAAAAGACCCTGTCATGTAGTGGCCTATGATACGTTGTGGGACATGTCATCGACTTACAAAGCTCGAACGTCCTTGATATATTTTATCGTGTACCGTCAGTCTTTACAATGGCATATTTTGTTGTTCAACACCGGGTATGAGTTGAAAAATGATCATGATATTTCGTAATTACCAGGACCGTGCAGTGGTAAGGTTTTCCTAAGGCCAGCCACCATTGACGCTGTTGATATGATTCTGCAGCCATATAACCCTTAGCGGTGTATATGCATATAAGCTAATAATCTTGAGCATAAGGGAAAGCCTCGTCCCAGGGTTATGGGTGGCAGAGTATAGGAGATCGAGCAGGCCGTGGCAGAAGGCGTTGTATTCAAGGCCGAGGTCGAAGGGGGTACTGGAGGTGCGGAGGAGGAAGGTGGCGGGGCTGGTGTAGAGCGGGAGGGGTGTGTGGAAGGGTTGAGAGGGGAGGAAGTGGCTTGTAAGGGTGAATTTCCTCTAGATCGAGGAACTTGTAATTAAAACTTGCAGTGCGAAGAAAGATATCTTTGGAAGACGAAGGGTATACGTACTTTCCCTATTGAACGAGACATGAGTGCGAACCTTTTGATTTAGAGTACCCACACAACGGCCCCGGCCCCCCAGGCCACTGGCATGCGCGTATCCATGTCTCACTTCTGCCGTCAAATATGACGTCACGCATTCGCCTCGCATCTCTTCCTCCTTTAATTCAAGCTGCCCTCCTGTTCTCCCAAATCCTTCTTAAAGCAGCACCTCCCCATCGACTTACGCGCAACCATGGCCTCTCGCCCCCTTGCCCCGCGCACGCATGCCTACTCGACGTCCCTCTTCTCCGCCTTCATGTATGGCTTGGGAGGTGGACTCGTCGGCGCAGCAGTGTACGCCCCTCTCACCCCATCCATCACCCTCATTACCACCTAATGCCTAAAGATGACAGAATGACGCTCTCCGCCAAACTCGAACAAAACCTTATCACCGCCCGGCCCAACTCTCTCGTGCCAGGGCACACCCTCCTCCGCCTCTTGAACCTCCCCCCGCGCCCTGCTAGCGACATGACCCCCATCAACCTCCTCGCGCACTTCTCTTTCGGTGCCGTCAGCGGTGGAATAAGGGGCATGATGGCGTGGTATGGGATTAGGGGGCCGTTTGCTGATTTTATGTTTATGGGCGTGAGGCTGGCGATTGACCAGACGCTGGAGAACTGGGTGGGGGTGGGCGCGGCGCCTTGGTGAGTTTGGCATTATTTTTCTAATGTAGAGAGGAGTATGCTAACGTATGATGATAGGACTTGGCCAATAAGTGAGCAGATCATTGATTTGGTACATAAGGCAGTTTATACGTTCGCTACCGGGTTTGTGGTCGATCATTGGGTGATTTAGTGCCCGATTTACAACTTTGTATTATCCAATGAAGGTTTTCGAACTACAGGTCTGGTAATATGTTCTTTTATAGTTCTATAGCGATCATCTATAGCAAGATATTTATTCTGGGTGTGAATGAGCCCTCGTTATAGGCTACAGGCCCTCGTACTCAAAATGCCCCACCCTCTTCCGAAACCAAGCTACACCCTCCAGCAAAGAGAAGGTACTTCACCATAGTTAGAGACTTTCAGACTGTCCAACGTTTCCCAGTTGCGCTGAAACCAGGAATCAAAGGGCGTCTATCGTGAAGTTTGAGCAGTCTTCGATACGAAGACGCCGCAAAACCCACGGTGATCTACATCCAGGTATGTTTTCACGATGGACAAGCCAATGCAAGAAGTCATCATTAAAAAAAGAACAGTTCGAAATGGATGACTGATAACCGTACCAGAGCTCGAAGCATGTGATCTGATAACAGTGGACATAAACTCTACTTGCTTGAGCGATAGGACTGCTCCACTGTGTAGATAGGAAACGGAACGCCGAACGATCTTCACTGACGGAAATGAAAAGTTGGTCATTTCCAAGATCTCCTTGACGAATTTCAGCAACTAGCCTTCCTGCACAAGCACCTCGATATTCGTAGAAAAATCTCACAGAGCCACAGTGCTGGCGGACCAGAGTCGCATTCCACGGCTAATCTGCATGTCGGAGAAGATAACTCCTGACGTTTCTGCTTGGTTGAGATGGAGAACCACGCCAAACATGCTAACCTGGTAGACAACCGCCTCGACGTCGCTTTCCTTCGACTCAGAGGCGTGTGTATTGAAATGCAAAATATGGATGTACCCTGATTCCCTCCCTGAGACGTAGCGGAACAAATTACTGGCGTGGGTGTAGACATACGCGAAGTTCCGACCGTCCAGTGCAAGCATATGTAGCCTGATTCCTCTGTAGGGCTTCTGTGCCAGGAGTCAAGGCACACCAGGAGGTTGACATTTAGATCATCTTCCATTTTACAGTGCAGCCTCAGCACCTTGAGAATGCCAGAACTACCACACAAATCGTTCAAGAGAGAAGGCAACTAGAAGTTGCGGATAACGTCAAAAATGATGCACCAGGCTCTCTTCAAGTGCGGAGAGATCGCATAGGTGACTGTCGGAGTCTGGGAGTGTTCGTCATCGTTGATTTCACCGTATATATTGGGTTGCCGAATGACGTAGATGCCCAAAGCAGATTTATGGGATAGTCAGAGTAACAAAGCGATCTCTGGCAGCAATGTTGAGTTGGAGCCGATGTAGATATGGAGACAACCCCAGACGTTTGTGACGATGTCTCACCATTTGTTATTGAAAGAGGTGAGTTTTTAGGGAAGGAGGTTGGGAGAATGGATATCCTTGTCTTTTCATACCAGGAGATTTATATGCAAGTGTGTTGTGAATTGATAGGACGTGGTAGGATCCCCCATGTGCAATTTCAAGTAGATGATATTGGATATGATAATCGGATATTAAGATGCAATGTATGTCCTCTTCTCTCTCTCCTACTCATCCACCTGCCCTTCCTTCCTCTCCTCCCTTCGTTTCTTGGGTTCACAGAGCTCAACTAAAATTTCGAATATAGACTGTGACCTCATCCGCCTACACCACCCTGACTTGCACCATTCCTACCCCCTCCTGCCCGCTGAGTGGCATGCACATTTCCAGAGCATCTTCACGGTGTATGAGGTCCTCCACCATGGCTCACTGCACACATATCTGGGGCAGGGTAACTTTGATCCCTACATCCATGAATTGGATAGGAGGAGGAGGGCATACTATGCGATGCACAATTGGTGTGCAGAGTATGAGAGGGCAAGAGGCAAGTGGAAGGAGGAAGAGAAGCTGACAGAGGAGATGTTGTGGAGGGAGAAGATGTTTTTGTTGTTGGGGGTTTTGGTGTGTCCTTATCCTTCTCTCCTTGTCACACCACCCATCTTATCACCTTCTCGCCCCTGCCCCTCTTCTCACCTTATCTTCCTTCTCATCTTCTCCTTCGTTCCTCCATCCCCCTTTGCATGTGCTAACCCACCCCCTCACAGACACTCGCCATGGGCCTCTACCCACCTCTCTTCCTTGGCTTGCTCTACATGGACAAGATGCACCATGTGGCTGCAAGCAACCTCTTGCAGGCATGGAAGGAGGAAAGGGAGATGGGCAAAATAAGGAAGGTGAAGGTGAAGGAGAGGGTGAGGGAGTATAGGAAGCAGGAGGGGGATGGGTGTGGTGAAAAGGCTGGGGGAGGGGGAGGAGGATGGGGTGCAGGTAAAGGTGTAGTGGTGGCGGGAGGTAGTGCAGATGCAGATGTAGGTGCTGGTGCTGTTGCTGATACTGGTGCAACAGCAGTTGGGCATGCTGGCGGTGAAGGTGTAGTGGTAGGAGAAAAGTGAACAGCAGAGGGAGAGGGTGCTCAACTGGCAGGATGGACAGCTGAACCAGAAGTATACATGGAGCCCATGGAACCAGAAGCACAAGTGGGTGCAATGGAACCAGGAGTACCTGCCAACCCACCACCCCCCACCACCCAAACAGAACTGAGCACATAACCACCCTCTGTTGCTATCATCATGGGCTGTGAGGGGCAGCATGCTTCAGACAAACAATCGCACACCAAGGACAAGGAAAAGAATAGAAGAAGGCACAGATATGTCAGGGGTATCTTCATTTGATATAATTCTTTTCCTTTTTCTTTCAATGTTGTTGTATACCTAACTGTAAAATCAAAGGCCATATTTTGAAACCCTTCTATCATGGCGGTTTACAACGTACCTTCAGCTCTTTATCACTGCTCCAACCAGGTCATTCATTGGGGCCTCGACACCCTGCAGACCAAGCCTCTGTTCTTCCACTCCTTGGCCCGATGCCTTTTTCCCTCCCTCTACCACGCCATGGGCTCCATCCTCCCTCATGCAAATGGCACTTCCCTCCTCACCACATGTCTATATGGACTGGGGAGCTGGCAGAGGTGGGCATGTATGTTTCTGTCTCCCCCTTCTTCTTTCTTCTGTCATACTCACCAAGTTCCAACCGTATCCGCAGGATGACCCTCTTTTCTGAAATCATCTCCCCTCCCCCTCCTCTCCTGTGGCATACATTCTCCACCTCCTGCCAAGCCCCAAAGTGGACATAACTGCCCTCAACTTAGCAGTAATCTACGGCCTTGGTGCATTGGCTGGCACAGTGAGGAGGGAAATGGAATGGTGTGACATTAAAAGGCTCATTGTCAGATTTCTAGTTCTGGACAGTGGGGTGGGTGATATGCTGTTGTGCTTCATTTGCATTTGGTTTTTGGAGGGTAAAGGACTGGTTGGTTTAGAAGAGGATGTGAAACTGGTGCAAGTAGCAGTTGCTTCTGGTGAGGAGATGTGTACTGTGCTGTGGTAGGGTTCGTGGTTGATTGCATCATTGCAAGAGTGCACCCATGACAAGAAAGGCAAAGAAGTGGGTGGGATGGGGGTCAAATTGATGTATTCTTTCTTTAGCTTATTTGTATTTTTAACTCATAATGATGGTACTCTTTCTCTGGCCAGGACCTGTGCTTTCTGGGGTGGTTTAATCTTGGATGGCCTTTAATATTTCACATCAAACAATGGTATTTTATTCAGGCCCTAGATATATACACAGGTAGAAAGACTCAAAACTTGTACATCTCCTTGATGACTTTGAAAATGCGGCTCTTGATATATTCTTTTCCTTTAACTTATATTTTTTACTCGACGTGAAGGTTCCTTTCCTATGAAATCGCGGTACTCTCCTCTGGACAATTACATCTCTCGAGCTGCACTTTTCAAGAGATCATGAAATCCTTGAGAACCACCTTTTTGCCAACTGTTGAGGTAAGATCTCAACTGAGAGAAGCCAGTAATAACCTGATCTTACAACACATACCCTAGTAAGGCTTCCCACAGTGTTATTCCTTGCAGAGCGCAACTCAGATGGCAGTATTGCATTAGCTTACTATTCGAAAAAGTCACATGGGATTTATTTTACTTGTGCTTGTTCCAACTTTCAATCTGACTTGTCCTGCCAAAAGTTACAATAGTGGAATGCAGAGTTGATGTTGCAGCCGCTAAAAATGGCTGCAACAACTTGTCTGCTAAATCCCACAATATGGAAAATCTGTAAGTTTGGCTTTCTGTTGCGTTGGTATTGCTATGTAGCAGAAGCACTAAGTTGGGCCTTGACACCCTAGAATGTAATACTTTTCATGTCACATGAAAACTGGATGTAAGTGTTAAATTATCAGTTTAAATTTTGGGTAAACAGAAAAGTTATTACAAATTTTAATATTATTAGACACAGAAAACTGATCTGAGGAGTATATTATATAATT